>QRFB01015232.1:7240-23335 GCA_008931105.1 Oenanthe javanica
TGAAAGTGAGGGAGAGATACACTTGAGTGAGAGATAGGGAGAGAAAGAGAGAAACACTTAAAATGCTCTATGCTAAAGTGTAAACAGCAATAGAATGTAGTAGAAGTGAGGAAACCACAGACCAAACACTTACCCTTGCTACTTGCTACTTCTGAAAGAAAAGCTACTATATTTTTCNTTCTGAAAGAAAAGCTACTAAGTTTTCCCAATCAATGTCAAACGATAACCTTCTTTAGAAGACAAACCATTCAAAAGATGGGCCATTGGAGGATTCCTCAACTAAGAGGGAGAATTTATAGGAAGAAAAAGGAGAACTTAATAAAGTTTTATCTTCGTATCCTTGGGAGAAGCTAATATCCTTATAGGAAGATCATTGGGAAAGGGGGTTTGTTTCCTTGGGAGAAATTAATATCCTTAGGGGGAGATTTTAGACAAGAGGAAAAAGAAAATCTTATCTTCTGATCCTTAGGGGAAACAACAGAATATAGGAGAATCAAGAAACTGTATCATATACTTGAAAGGAGTTGTCAGTAGAGGATTCCTCATCCAAGTGGGAAGAACAGAAAAGAATTGACACTTCCATTGATTATCTAAAGGGAGAAGAAGAAAAAGAAGAAGAATCACATTCTTAGGGGGAGAACATTATTTGAGTTGTGTTCTATGTTCAACAGAAGACGTTCCCAGGAATTTGACTTCTTNTGATAAGTTCTTTAAGTTCAAACTATGAAGGATTTTGAAGCAGAGAAAGCTCAAACAGACAGAAATGAAGATGGTACTACATGTATATCAGTTCAGTGCTAGAGGAACATACATCATTCATTTCAGTTACTCAAGAATTCTGGAAATGCAGTATCTGATCCAGAAAAATCAGTAGCATTATTTACAGGTCTCGAACGATTACTTTTTCTAGGTGTTAATTGAGTTATCCTCTCTATGAGATTTGTTTGCTAAGTTTAACAATAAAATAGGGGGAGATTGTTGGTGAGATTACGAAGTCGTATGAATAGTAATCATGATAACTCAACACTAGAACAGGACAGGTAAATAATACTATGCCTACACAGAAATCAGGAAGAAGTGAAGATAAGGCAGATACAGTGAATCAAGACATTAGAAGAAGTTTTGAAGTCTACAACAGGTCATTGAGAGAAGTACATTAATATGTTCATGCCTCAGTGAAGAATAATGGTTGAAGACTTTCAGGGTTTCAGAAGTGTTGAAGATTCAGTATAGAAGTGNACTCAAGAATTCTGGAAATGCAGTATCTGATCCAGAAAAATCAGTAGCATTATTTACAGGTCTCGAACGATTACTTTTTCTAGGTGTTAATTGAGTTATCCTCTCTATGAGATTTGTTTGCTAAGTTTAACAATAAAATAGGGGGAGATTGTTGGTGAGATTACGAAGTCGTATGAATAGTAATCATGATAACTCAACACTAGAACAGGACAGGTAAATAATACTATGCCTACACAGAAATCAGGAAGAAGTGAAGATAAGGCAGATACAGTGAATCAAGACATTAGAAGAAGTTTTGAAGTCTACAACAGGTCATTGAGAGAAGTACATTAATATGTTCATGCCTCAGTGAAGAATAATGTTTGAAGACTTTCAGGGTTTCAGAAGTGTTGAAGATTTAGTATAGAAGTGTCACTAAAAGATTTCAGTGTAAAGGCATTGATTGAAGATAAACAGTGTCCGAAGTATAGGAATCTAGAAGGGTGAAGACAAAGGTTATAGAAGAAAGCTGCAGTCTTGAAGTTATACTCACTGAAAGAAGTTCATTCATATGTTCAAATATCAGTGAAGAACAAATGATGAAGTATTCAAGATTGTGGTAATAATGAAGACGTTGTCGAAGTACCAGAAAAGATTCTAGTGAAAGTACTATGTTTATCAACAGTCAGTGTTTGAAGCAATGCAACAGTCCAAGGTTAATCAGCTGAAACAGAACAGGAGTCAAGGGAATTCAATTCAGTGTTAGTCATTTGTGAACCAGACCAGTGCACTAAGCGTCAGCACAACAAGAAAAGAATTACCTTGATTAATCAGAAAAAAATCAGTTGATCAAGCCAAAATAGTGAAAACCAAGTGGTAAATACTTTAAGCATTTCAAGAAATTGATTAAGGAAAGTATTACTATAATTGGTGGCTCTCGTACTCTCGAAGCACTCTTGAGGCGCAACTAAATTGTAAATGCAAAACCAAGAAAGTTTCCAAGGCATTTGTGGCACCTATACAGGGAAACAAGTGTATAGGCGCAACAAAACTCTAAGGGAAGTATTTTGTGGTGCCTACACAGGGGCTGCAGTGTAGAGGCGCAACAAACATCTTCCAAGGCGCAAGGAAATACTTCAAGTATAAATGACATGCATTTGGTGGCGCCTGCACAAGGCTTTGAGAGTATAGGCGCAAGAAAATGAGCTAGGCACAAGAAAAACTTCTAGCAAATATTTTAAGTACTTGGGAGAGCATTTGGTGGCGCCTGCACAAGGGATTGAGAGTGCAGGCGCAACAAACCAACTTGGTGGCGCAACAAAGATTCAAAGGGATTTTGTGGTGCCTACGCACTGCAACTAGAGTGTAGGCGCAACAAACTAATCAAGGAGCAACAAACCAACTTACACACCACTCATCCATGTACATGCGCAACAAAGGAATTGAAGCATTATGAAGCAAATCAATTTTAATTGATTTGAAAAGTCTACACATATAAACAAAATGACGTGCTCATTTTGATAGAGAGAGTGTTCTGGTTCGTCTCTTCCAATCAAGTGCCGGAGAAGAACACAACCAATAATATACAGATGGGTCTAAACAAACAAAGATCTTTTCATTACTCCTTACCAGAGGCTTTTGTTAATGGCCGGATAAACCTTGTAATATTTTAAGGGCCATTACAAAATACTCTGTTATTTAAATCCTTAGACAAAAATATAGATACAAATATTGTATAGGATTTGACTTGTAAATTTTTGTAGAAGCAAAGAACTAATCTATTCTTTGAAAGCCAATTATATTTTTAACTGGGTGTAGCAACCTCAGGGATTATATACGAAAGATATATTCCCCGAAACCTGTCTCGTTAAATTACTTGCTAATTTTCTAGAATATTATTGTTTATTCATAAACACAGAAAATTAGTAAGCCAACCTCCTAAACACTATTCACCTTATGAACTCGAACCCATTAACCGAACTCGAAATTATTTATCCGCAAATATTCGAAAGAATTTTTTAATTTAGTGAGTATCGTATTTAACTCCCCCCTTCTACGATACTTTAGGACCCAACAAAGAATAATGGATTTGTGCATTTAATTGCTCCATCCTTTGTACATTTGAAAGTTCAGGAGAATTGGGGTTTTGGCTAGCAGTTGCCTCTGGTTCAAAATGTATTCTCCTTCTTTTGCTAGAAGGCAGAGCTACTTCAGGAGTTTCATCATTCACCTTATTTGGTGCAGTAGAGGCACTGACGCCCTTATCCTCACTCAGGGTTTCAACAATTATGACTGAAGGAGTTGGGATAGGTGTTTGTTGTTCTATGACAGGGGTTAGAACCTGTTGGTTTTCGGGCTCATTGTCATTTTCTATTACCACTGGGGGCATTAGTGTGTGTGAGTCCAGAGATGGCTATGATATATCTAATAAAGCAAGATAATCTTTACTAAGTACTAGTGAAAGATCAAATTCAGGAAGATTACCTGCGTCAGGACCTTGGAGTGCTAGGGTGATAAGATCCTGCATTATCCTCTTCATCAGCCATGACTGTATCACTTGCTAATGGCTCATTTTCTATTGAAGCCTCTTCTTCTTCTTCTTCTTCTTCTTCACCTTCAGGCTCAGATTCTACTTCAGGGTCCTCATCTATTGGATCTTCTTGTTCAAGGACCTCCTCTTGTTGTTCACCTGCTTCAGGAAACATAAAAATTTCCATATATTCTGTTAGTTGTGTTATACTCTCATTTGTATAATCATCCATATTTACTAGTTTAGCAACGATGCTACCACAGATTTTAGTGCAAGGTCCAAAATGACTTGCAGAGAAAGCATGCATTTCATCTTGCGTGAATAGATCGTTTATCACTAGTTGTAGAAATCGAGGGTAATAACATTCAACATTGACTCTGTTGATGTTTCTTTTTGCCTCAGAACCCATGGCTTGAAGAATGTTTTTAATTATTAGTTTACCATAGTTGATATTGATATTGTTAGAGATGGCATACCCAATATATTGAGTCATTTTGGGAATATCACTCCATCCGTCTTTCTTTTTGGCAAAAACATGGTTTACTATATGAAAGAAAAAGTTTCATTCACGTGGAAGATTGTGCTTGTAAATCACTGTTAGGTTCAGTGGTCCATTGTATGTGATGGAATTGAAGAAGTTGGCATGATCAGGATCATCAAATAAGGGATCAAAGTTTTCAGTGTTAAACTGTAAGATACGGTTCAGATCCTGATCTGTTACACGAATATCTCTATTTTCTATGGAAAACGTAAAGGCCAAATTATTAGCATCTGATGTATCGACAGCTGTATGATAACATACAAGCAGTGCATCAAGATTTAGTTATGGGCTTACAGTTAAAGCGTGTCGTACATTAAAATGTTCACGCAGAAACCGAATCCAATTGCTATAGGGTTCAGCAACAGACTCTGGTTCTAGTGTGAGTGCACTATTTGTTTTAAGTACGATAAATCTTCCAACCATTTTTAATTAATTAAAAATGAGTAGATAATTTATTGCTTAATTAAGACAAATATTTTGCAACACCAATTTTAATAATTAATATTTTAATATTAATTTAATTCGAGTTAATATTAACTCAAATTCAAATCACCTCTGAAAAATGTGGGAAAATTATATGATGTAATTGAGGTAATTTGCTACGCAAAATTAATTTTTAATCACCTAAAATTAACTAGATCTGAGATGGGTCGAATGGATTTTCAAGAAAAGTTAGTTTTTCAAAACTACTCTAAATGATGTGCTTTTTTAGTATGTTGTAGATCTTTGAAAATTACTCACAGAACTGGTCTCAGATTATGAAATGGTGAAGTGAAAATGATGTTATTATGGGGTGTGTCGAGTTTTTATCAATGGAGTTTTAAAAAAAAGTGTATGTATTGAGTTCTAAACACTGATGAGGAATGAAAAATAATTGCTCAAGGGATGAATATATATTCTTATACAGTGAAAACAAATTTCGACACATATATTGCCTTAAAAACTCGACACATACATTACCCAAAATAAAACTCGACACATACCAATATTATTACTTGGCCAGAATAAGCTAAGTTCACACATATAATCAATTATCGACACAAAAAAATATTTCAAGTACAAAATGATGTGTCAAAAATTAATCCTTAAGTCTAGAAATCGACACAAGCAAAAATAAAACTAAGTAATACTCATGTGTCGAGATCAGTTGCCATGTGTATAAAAAGATCGACACACAGAAAATATTCTTAGAAATTCTAGTGTCGAAAAATTTTACTTGTAGAGAAAAATCGACACAACAAAAAGTAATCTAACATAAAATCTTAAGTGTCGAAAATATATCACCCGTAGATGAAATTCGACACATACTAATAAATTTTCAAGTTAAAAATTTATGTGTCGATATTTTTTCCTTTGGGTTGTCAACTATTATATATAAATTCAATGTGTCGAATTTATATACATTGAGTATCTTGTACTTGGCCAAAATACTCTATATTTTCAACTTGGTAATATTCGAATAAACCAAAAAAATTTTATTTAGAATAAATTCTAAATAAAATATTACCAAATTGATAATATCACAATTATTATAATAAATTATTTAATTAAAATATCATTAACTGATATTAATCAAATAAATTATTTAAATAATTATGCTTCTATTTTTATTAATAAATTTAAATTATGAAGTAAATGATCCCTTTAATTGTTATATTCATAACTTAAATAAATTAAAAAGTATATAATTAAATAAATACTCAAAATTTATTAAAATATATGCAAGTATTTAAATAATTTTAATTCACATTTAATTAATTACCAAATAAATATATCAAGATATAATCAGGGCAATTAATCAATTATAAATTAAGATGTTATTTTCTGTATGTTTAAATAAATAAATTCACAAATCCTTTTAATATTGAAGATTAAATATTTGTGAACTTATTAACACCAAATTGCAGATAAGATCTTAACATTTAACATCCCAAGTTTATAAGCATGTCTAGTGAATGTGACTTCATCTAGTGGTTTAGTAAAAATGTCTGCAATTTGCTATTTTGTAAGTACTAAGTGTAACTCTACAATACCATTCATGACATGTTCTCTAATGAAATGATACATGATATCAATGTGCTTGGTTCTCAAGTGTTGTACAGGATTGTTTGTGATTGCTATGGCACTTGTGTTGTCATAGAATATAGGAAGTTTGCTTAGAAACAGTCCATAGTCTTGAAGTTGGTTCCTTATCCATAAGATTTGTGCACAACAGCTTCTAGCAACAACATATTCAACTTCAGCTGTTGACATTGCAACTGAGTGCTGCTTCTTGCTATACCAGGATACCAATCTTCTACCAAGGAATTGACAACTCCCTGATGTACTCTTTCGATCAATCCTACAACCTGCATAATCAGAATCTGTATAGCCAACAAGGTCAAAACCTGTATCTTTAGGGTACCAAATTCCAAGGTTCAAACTTCCCTTAAGATACCTAAAAATACATTTAACGGCTATAAGATGTGATTCCTTAGTGTCAGCTTGAAACCTAGCACACAAACATGTGACAAACATAATATCTGGTCTACTTGCAGTAAGTAAAGTAATGAGCCAATCATACCTTTGTAGTTGGTGATATCTACCCTCTTACCAGGTTCATCTTTATCAAGCTTAGTGGCAGTTGCCATTGGTGTTTTTGCTGGTGATGCATCTTCAAGACCATACTTTTTTAAAAGATCTCTGATGTACTTGGTTTGGAAAATGAAGATTCCATCTTTCCTTTGGCTTACTTAGAGTCCAAGGAAGTAGTTCAGCTCACCCATCATGCTCATTTCATACTTACTCTGCATTAACTTAGCAAATCTACTACACAACTGATCATTAGTAGAACCAAATATAATGTCATCCACATATACTTGTACTAATATCATGTCATTTTTATGCATTTTATGAAATAGAGTCTTATCTATGACACCTCTAGTGAAACCATTTTCAAGTAAGAATACTGATAGAGTGTCATACCATATCTGAGGTGCTTGCTTTAGGCCATAGAGTGCTTTGAAGAGAAAGTATACAAAATTAGTAAATTCTGGATCTTCAAACCCTAGGGGTTGTTCAACATACACTTCTTCCTCTAGCTCTCCATTCAGGAATGCACTCTTCACATCCATTTGATATACTTTAAAATTGGAATGTTCTGTGAATGCCAGAAACATCCTGATAGCTTCAAGCCTTGCTACTGGTGTATATGTTTCATCATAATCTATTCCTTCTTCTTGGGAATAACCTTTAGCAACCAGTCTAGCTTTATTCCTCGTAACAATGCCATCTTCATCCAGTTTATTTATGAATACCCATTTTGTACCAATTACAGACTTGTTCTTTGGCCTAGGTACCAGCTTCCAGACTTTCTGTCTTTCGAATTGATTGAGTTCTTCTTGCATTACAATAACCCAATCTGGATCTTCCAGTGCTTCTTCAACTTTCTTTGGTTCTATCTCAGAGAGGAAACCAGATAATAAACATTCATTCTGCGAAGCACGTCTAGTTTGAACTCCAGCATCTGGATCTCCTAGAATTAACTCAAAGGGGTGATCTCTACTCCACACCCTATGTCTAGGCAGATTTGCTCTAGATGATTTAGCATGATTGTCATTATAGTGCTGAGTTCTATTAGTAGATCCTTCAGTTGCTCCCTCTGAGCTGCTGCTGGGTTGAGAATGAGATTATCTGCTACTACTAGTAGTTTCTATGAATCTTCCACTGTTTCCACTACTAGGGTCAGAATCATCATTGTTGATATTCTCAATTGGTGCTTGATTTTCTATTACAACTTCATGTTCTTCTTCACCTTCATCTGAGTTCAAATTTTCAAACTGCAGAGTTTCAGTGTCATCTATTCTTTGTAGACTTGGGAGCTTGAGATCATCGAAAGTTATATTCATACTTTCAATGACCTTCTTGTGTTCAATCACATAAACCCTGTACGCTTTAGATTCCATAGAGTAGCCAAGAAATATGCCTTCATGAGCTTTGGATTCAAACTTTCCAAGATGCTCATCATCTTTCAGTACAAAACACTTTGCTCCAAACACATGAAAGTACTTCAGTATTGGTTTCTTGTTTGCCATCAACTCATACGGAGTCTTGTCATGATCTTTATTAATCAGGGTACGATTCTGAGTATAGTAAGCTGTGTTGACTGCTTCAGCCCAAAAGTAAAGAGGTAACTTAGCTTCATTCAGCATTGTTCTTGCTATTTCAAATAAAGTTATGTTCTTCCTTTCTACTACTCCATTTTGTTGTGGAGTTCTGGGCGCTGAATATTGTCTTGAAATTCCTTTCTCAATACAGAAATCATTTAGGGTTACATTTCTGAATTTTGTCCATTGTCAAACCTTATTTTCCTGATAGACAAATCAGCTTCTAACTCTATCTTCTTTATGTGACCAATAATTATTTGAGGGGCTTCATCTTTTGAGGCTAGAAACAACACCCACATGTACTTGGAGTAGTCATCAACAATTACTAGTGCATATCTTTTCCTTGACATAAACATGACATTGAGTGGGCCAAATAAGTCCAAATGTAGAAGTTGCAGTGGTTCAGTAATGTCTGATGAGTCTTTGTTTCGGTGAGATGCTTTTTTTGACTTCCTCTTTTCACATGCTTCACACAAACCTTCTTGACAGAATTCCATTTCAGGTAAACCTCTAACCAATTCCCTCTTAACTAAAGAGTTCATTGCCTTGAAGTTCAGGTGTGATAGTTTCTTATGCCATAACCAACTGTCCTCTATTGAAGCTTTGTTGTAAAAACATTGAACTTCGCCTTTGATTATAGATAATAAGGCAGCCACAAAGAGATTTTCCTTTCTCACTCCTTGAAGAGCAAGCTTCGTATCTTTCCTATTTTGGATTGCACATCTTTCATTTTTCGAAAGTTACTTTATAGCCCTTGTCAGTAAACTAACTAATACTTATGAGGTTGTGCTTTAATCCATCTATAAGAGAGATATTTTCAATGAAAACATTGCCAATTTCCAAATTGTCATATCCCGTTATAAATCCTTTATTGTTATCTCCAAAGGTCACTATTAGGCCATCTTTCTCAATCACATCTGATAGCAGGGCTTTATCACTAGTCATATGCCTAGAACAGCCGCTGTCGAGAATCCACATGACACGCTTGTTCCTTGCTATACCTTGCAACCATAGATTGATTACTTTTTCTTTGGCACCCAAATTTGATTGGGTCCAAGAGGCTTAGATGATTTAACATTTTTAGCTGCAGAAACTTCCTTGTCCTTGTCTTTCTCATCGACTGTGCCCTTGCCCTTTGGTTTAGCCTTGACAGGTATGTCTTTAGGCTTAGGGACAGGGGCTTCCTTTCTAGACTTAGGAGGACTAGCAGTCTTTGCCCTAACATGCTTTCTATTCATGTTTACATTTATATTAATGCAAGTACTAGATGATACATACATCAAGTTTATGTATACAGACATGATGTTAAAAGCACATGGCATATATCCTACTTTACCGCATGGTTGATGATGGATAAACATGGCAGGCATGGAAGGCATACTAGGCATTTCTATTTTTACTACTTTAATCTTTTTGCATGAATGCGTAAGATGTCCAGTAGAATTGCAGTTATTACAAACTTTCCTAGTAGCATTGGTAGAATAAGCATAATCATTTTTCTTATTAATACATATCTTGTCATTTCTGTTAGCTTTCTTCTTTTCATTCTTGTTGCCTATTTCAGTTTTAATCTATTTCTTAGGCTCTTCAATCTTTACAGATTTCTTAGGCAACTTCTCTTTATCTTCTTCCTATTTCTTTTTACCCTCGACAATGATTTCTTCTTTCATAGTGATATGTTCTTCATATATAGGTTCGATGACAAACTTCTTGTATAGGGGCTTAGAGACATTTTTTAACACATGTGGAATGTCTTGCTTCACAGGACTTTCCTTAGCAATTGATTCCTCATGTCTCTTTCCTGCCTTCTTATCATAGTCAAATCATATTCCAGTTTTTTGACATATGACCTGTTTATCTATTGCCTCTTTAACAAGATTAGCGGATTTCTTATATGCCTGAAGTTTTAACTTTAACTCAGAAATTTTATTCCTAAGTGCAGTTTCTACTTCTTGGTTGCATTTGTCTCTATTCTGTAGATATTCTACCTTTTGTCTAAGATCTTCTAGATTAACACATGCAAGTTCTAGTTCTTCATTTATAGCCTCTAGCATTTTCTTCCTTAGAACTAGTTTAACATTTTCTTCTTCTGGTGCTAACATGCTTGTGTGTATATTAAACATTTCTACACTAAGATCTTCTACAGTTTTCTTGTAATCAGAATTAGACATTTCAACTGTAGAAAGAAATGATACCTTTGATGACTGAGGTGATGCCTCTGAAGAGTCTGCCATAAATGCAACATTTCCATATGTATCTTCTTCATCATTATCAGAATCATCCCAACTTTTTTCCTCAGCTATATAAGTTCTGCCCTGATGCTTTTTTACCAGTGCATCATACTTTTATTTCAGTTCATCATACGACTCCTTTCTTTCCTTTCCTTGCTTAGGCTTCCGACATTCTGTAGCAAAATGTCCAGGTTCATTGTAGTTGTAGCACTTAAACTTACTACGATCTATCATTTCAGTCTTGTAACCTCCTTTGCTAAAAGACCCTGAAGATGAACCACCTCGGTTATTGTTTCTATTGCTGGAACCAATATAACTTGAGTTACTCTTGAACTTGTACTTAGGGTTCTTCCTAAACCTGAGGTTCTTGAACTTCCCTGCCATATAGGCCATTGTCTTGTTCTCTAACTGTTCAAGTTCTTCTATTATGTAGAAGTCATCTGTATCACCTGCTTGAGCATTTTCTGTAAATTCAGCATTTAGAATCTCTTCTTTCTCAGTTATAGGCTTTTCTGTGTTGGTGTATGTACTAGCAAAATCTTTAGCTACAAGTGTTGTAGTCTTCAACAAAGCTTTATTCTTGCTATCCACTGTCCCTGAACCATAAATGATTTATCTTTGCTCCTGATCCATTTCATGAGTCTTGAGCTTTCCATATAGAATTTCAATAGACATGTCATTTATGTCGTTTCTCTCTCTTATTGCAGAAATTTTGTGTTCAAGGTGCGCTAGTAGTGTCAACATGAATTTCCTGTTGATCTCCCTACGTGAGTAGGCCTTTCCGTGTAGTGACAAGTCATTCAGTAATTTATTGTATCTCTCAAAGACTTGAGTGATACTCTCTCCGGGTAGTGACTTGAATGCCTCATACTCGGATGTAAGAATATACAGTCTGTTTTCCTTCACTTCTACAGTACCTTCCATTAGCAGATCAACGGTATCCCACATTTATTTGGCACTAGTGCAATTTATCACTTGATTCAGCATTATAGTGTCTAGTGAATCCATTAGGATATGTTGAAAATGATTATCCCATGCTACTCTTTCTTTGTCAATGTCAGTGTACTCTGAAGGCTCCTTTGGGGTAAATCCTTGAGGAATCCGTTATCCGTCATCTGAGACTGTTTCTGGTGTAAGCTTCTGAGGAACATAGGGTCCATTTTCCAAAATCCCCATGTATTGAGAATTAGCTGATTTGATGAAAGTCGACAACTTCTTCTTCCATAAAATGTATTCATTTTTGTCAAAGGCTGGGATTTTGATGCTACTAAGTTTTTGAGTACTCATGGTTACGAAGAATTTTAAATTTCAAGAAATAATTAATTTCTTAAAAATTAAAATTAATTCGAATAAAAATTAAATTTTGAGAAATAAAATTTGAATTTGAATTCTTGATGATTAATAGCCTTTTAAAAATTATTGGATTTAAAATCTTTAAAAAATTCGAAATTGAATTTTCTTTAAAAATAAAGAAATTTCAACATAAATTTTTCTAGATCTAAACATACACTTTTTCGAAAACTTATTTTTGGATCTTGATATGTAACTTCAATCAACAAGCTCTAATACCAATTGTTAGGTCCAAACTATCGTAGAAGGGGGGGTTGAATACGATATTGGTAGTTTTTCGTTTTGGTTCGTGTTTATAGATCTGTTCTTGGTGAGCAATAAATACAGCAGTTTTAACTTTAAACAACAAGAACAAACTTCAGGAATATACTTTGTATTATATAAACCTAAGGTGCTACACTCTCACACAGATGTATGAGCTACAATGAATCTCATAACAAGAAATAAATACGAGCTTTAATAGCTATGTCTTTTCTCTCTGTCTCTCTCAAAGCTGTATCTCTTTCTGTGTGTTGTGTTCTGATTACATTCAAAATGAAAATACATTTTGTTTATATGTAGACTTTACAATAAAGTGAAATATAATTCTAAATGTGAACTAATTCTTCTTCTGTGTTGACTTGAGTTGACACTTGGATAATTTTTTATGTGTCGAAGAGTATTGCCTTGTATACTGTACTTAGAAAATAATCCAGTCTTCATAGAAGTTGAAGTGTCGAATCCTAGCTTCATGTATGCTTGCCTTAGTCATTTTGAAGTTATTCAAACATGTGTCGAATTTCACAAGTCTTGTAGTGGCATGTGTCGAATTCTTAAGTCTTATAGAAGCATGTGTCGAATTTGACTTGCTCTTGTAGAACTTAGAATATTTTTGACCTTCTAGGACATCATGTGTCGAATTTAGTTCCCATGTATAACTCATGTGTCGAATTTCATGCCTTAGAATAATTCACATCATTCCAAGATCCTATGTGTCAAATTCTACCAACTTGTATGAGCATGTGTCAATTTTAATTCCTTGTAGAATTGACTTAGAATCTTTTTTTCATCCTAGAAGTCATGTGTCGAATTTCCTTACCTTGTAAAGGCAAGTGTCGAATTTCTTCATCTAGAATACATGACTTAGACTCTTTTTGGTATCTTGAAGACATGTGTCAAATTCTTCTTCTATGTACAACTTCACTTGTATTCTTTTGGCTTGCATACTTGGCTTCTGTCAATTCTTCTTGTATATTGAATATGTTAATCAAATTCTTTGTGCTGACACTTAGTGCACTGGTCTGGTTCACAAGTGACTAACACTGCATTGATCTTCATATTCTCTATTAAATCAATTGACATGATTGTTGCATCTCTTTATTGCTTCTAGTCTTCACTGAAATCTTTTGGCACTAACTGCTTGATCTTTAATACTTTCTGAAACACTGAATTACTTATTCTTCACTGAGGCTTGATCATAGTAATGAACTTCTTTCAGTGATCTTCAATATTCCATCAAATATCTTGATACATGTTGTTGCCTGTTCTTCATTGTAGATTCCTGTGATTACAATAACATTATTTACCAGTCCTTTACTTTTAGTTGAGGTACAGATCCTCGATTATATTGTATGTTACATTATGCTTTACACAGCCTTTTCCACAAACTTCATGAGCAGGGACATATCTCCAGTCATGTACCTAAAACATCCAGTATCTATATACCAGAAACTTTTCTTCCTGTTTCCTGCACACAATCAAAACAATCAAGTTATTTTTGGTACCCAAGTTGCCTTGGGTCCTCTTTTATTAGTTGCAGCCTGAGCCTTGGTTGCCAACTTTGATTCCTTTTGTTTTGGTGGGTTTAAATCCACTTTAACTTTGGGAGTTGACTTTTGTGGTTTAAACACCTTGGAACTCATGGCAGACATATTATGCACATTCTTAACATTTTGACTAGCATAATTGTTATCAGGTATATGCATGTTCCATGACATTCCAGGCATGTTCATATTGGCATATGCAAAGAAAGAATTATACATATATGAAACTTGTGCATAAGGCATATGAACATTGGGTGCAACCAAATTAGAAGACATGGCATTCATAAGCATAGGACTGGTAAGCATGGCATTTGCAGACATGGCATGTACATTTAAATCATTTGAAGGTATGGAGGTCTTTTCTTTCTTGTAGTGCATAGACAAATGATTTACACTACCACATTTAACACAAACATTTCTAGGTGCATACATATCAGGAGTATAATTGGTGTGCTTGTTTATGCCTACCTTTCCATTCCTATTCTTCTTCTTTTTTCTCAGACTTAGGGTGAGTGATTTTAACAGGTGTTATCCCTTATAATTTCTCTTTTAATTGTTTCTTAGATAAGCTAACAATGTTGATCTTTTCAACCTTAGTCTCAACTTGATTCTTGGCTTCCTTAACAAACTTGATAGAGGTGCTAAAGTTGTTCTTTTTGTTAGTCATTGATGATTTACTTGTCGATGGATGCTTATCAATTGATTCAGCATCAATCGATTGATAATCCTTATTAGTTGATGAAGGATTAGGAGTCGATTGATCTTTATCCATTGAAGTATTAACCAATGGCTTGCCTACTGATTTAGGGGATTCTCCTAGAGTATCTAAACCCTGAACATCAATAATTTGTTTGGCAGTTTTAGCAGACCTATTCCATTTGTTAATGGTTTCAATTTCTCCAGCTAATTGTTCTTTTAACAATTCTTCTCTTTTTAAACTATTCACTAGCTCATCTCTAGCATCCTTACTTTCCTGCTTGAATCTATCTAAACAAACAAGTTCATTTCCAAGAAATGCATTCCTCTCAGTTAAGACATCAATGGTATTCTTTAACTTGAGGTTTTCTTTGTTTAGAGATTTTAGAGTGACATATAAATTGTACAGTTCATTAGACATTTCATTAATGGTACTATTGCATTCATCTTTTGAAAGCTCAGAAAAGTTAGTAGCTAATACCTGATTTGATGATGAACTAGCTTCCTCATCTTCATAGTTGGCTAAAAAGATAGAAGGGATATTTAGTTGATTAATATTTTGACTAAATTTTATAAGATACTAATTCGATTTAAGTTTTAATAGTTTTATATTTTGGATAAATTCATTGACATCTTTTAGTGCATTTATAATCGTGCTTAATCTCTATTTTAAATTATTTATTCACTTTAATTTTTATACATATTTTGATATATATTAAATATGTAACTTCATTAATTTTATTTTTTATGAATAAAAATTAGATATCAAAATTTTATTTAATTATTTTTATAAAAATGTATTTTATATATATTTAAAATGAGTTATATATAATACACCTAATTTATTATTTAGTTTGTAATAAAATAAAATATTATTATATTAATTTTATAATTTAACTAATACTCGTAATGATATACTATGATACATTATTTACTTATACTAGATTTTAACCTGTGCGATACATGAATATTTTGTTTTATTAATTAAATTATTTATTTTAAAATTATTAATATTTTTATAATTTTAAAAAGTTTTAATATATTATAATTATATTAGTTTTTAACTTATTTAAATTATATATTTTTATATCAACCGAATTAAATATAAATAAGAAAATTATAGAATACTAAAAATAAATATACATATCGTAGAAAATATAAATTTATATTATTAATACATATAAATATAAAATTTTATGATTCAAAATATTATGAACATAATTTTTTAATATATCAAACAAATATTTAATATATTTAAGATTATACATATTAAATTTAAATATATTTTTGATAAGATCCCTATTATGTTCTTTATTGAACCAAACAATTTTTCTCATATATAAATTGATTAAATCTAAAAAATGTATTAATATTTATTAATTTATATTATTTTTATTTTTATTATCAAAAAATATGATTCAAAGTATGTGATAATGTGTTTTTCATATAGTATTATATATAATATAGTAACAAAATAGAATGTGTATTTAATATGTTAAGCTAAGATTGAACTTTTAGTTGGGGAACTCAAATAATTATTAAAAAAAATGTAATTTATTCGATTTGATCCAAAATAATGAAT
>QRFB01015233.1:4478-23335 GCA_008931105.1 Oenanthe javanica
TGCAATTTAATTAGTAGTTTTGGGGACCCAAACCCAAACTAGTTTGGGTCTTTTCTTTGAAAACTTGTTAACTTTTGCAGCAGAAGTTCTTTTATCAGAGTTTAATTTAACAGAGTTTACATTATCAGAGTTTGCATTCACAGAGTTTGTACTGTCAGATTTTAGATTCCTTTTATCAGACTTTATCACATATATTTGTTTGACAGTATGTTTTGGAGAATTATTTACTCGAGGCTGTAGTTTATAAGGATTGTTATGCGAATTATGATATTCTTTGCATGTATAAATAAAGTGCCATAAACTACCGCAGTGAAAACACGGATTATATCTTGTTTGTTTTATAGCCTCAAACCTAGGTCTTACAGGTTCTTTCTTTTGTTTGCAGTTAATAGCAAGGTGATTAGAATTTTTACAAGTAAAACAGGTTTTCCTACGAGCATCAGGAATATTCATGTAGTTGTTCTCCTTAGTAATTCCTACTTTACCATTCCTATTTCTTTTCACCTTTTTAGATTTCTTAGTGACTGCCTTCAACTTTTCTTTAAGTTGCTTCTGAGAAAGTAACCCTACATTCACCTTTTTAGAGTCTAGCACACTATTGTTTTTAGAGCATTCAGGGAGAGTTTTCTTATTATCACTAGCTCTAACAAACTTCACAGGTTCACTCAATGTTCCTTTTGTGTGTGAATTAGTGTGAATTTCTTTATCAAAGTCATAACCTAAGGCAGATGTCCAATTCTTTTCAGAAAGAATTTGTTGGACCTTCTTACCAGAGTTTGTCCAAACTCTGAAGGTCTCTTTTTCCTTAGCTATCTCAGATTTCAAATATGTGACTTGTATTTCCAACTGAGTTTGCATGTGTATAGCATTCTCACAGTCTTTCTTAAAGCTAAGCATGTGTACAAGTTCAGTTTCAAGAAAGTCATTCCTAGCATTCAGAGTTTGTATTTCAGATTTTAATCTTTCATTCTCAAGAGACTGTGACTTAAAGCTAACATGCAAATTTCTAAGAAAAGACTTTAATTCATGAATATCTTCAGTATCAAAATTGAAAACAGAGTTTGGTACCTTGTCAGAGTTTAAGATGGGAGAATCAGAGTTTGCCATGAGAGCATAATTAGTTTCTTCTTCAGAGTCTGAGGAGTCCATCCAATCTTTCTTTGATGTGATGAGAGCTTTCCCAGATTCCTTGCTTCTGCACTCAGTAGCAAAATGTCCCATCTTGTTGCACTTGTAACACTTGACTTTTGATTTATCAAGAGTTTTTGATTTTCCATCTCTATCTTCTCTTCTTCTGAATCTGTCTTTCTTGTCTGACTCACTATGCTTCTTCTGATAGTTTCCTTGCTTCCTAAATTTTCTGTATTTCTTGAAGCTTTTGACAAACATAGCAAACATCTCCATCATGTCAGAGTCTGAAGAATTATCAGAGTTTACATCAGAGTTTGCCTCAAACTCTGATTCACTGCTATCTTGGAGTACTACTTCTTTCCCTTTCCTTGTTGAAGCCTTAAGCACCTTTTCCTTTGGTTCTTCAATTTTTGCTTCAACATTCAAAGCAATAGGTCTTGCCTTGTTACTCTTTCTGTTTCTTCTTTTCTATAATTCCAGATCATGAGTTTTCAATTTGCCATAAACTTCATCTAAGGACATCTCATCTAAATCAGCCCTGTCTCTAATCAAGGATGTCTGCAGATCCCATTCTTCTGGAAGAGCCCTCAGAAATTTGGTGTTTGAATCTTCATTGTCATATACTTTATCCACCAAAGCCAAGTTGTTCAACAGAGTTAGAAATCTGTCATAGATATCTGTGAGGGACTCATTCTGCTTAGCCTCAAAGTATTCATACTCTTGGATTAGAACAGATCTTCTATTTTTCTTTATCTCCTTGGTTCCTTGACATTGAACCTCCAGTGCATCCCAGATTTCTTTGGCAGTTTTGCAAGCTATTACCCTGTTAGACATTACAGAGTCAAGACTGTTATGCAGAATNGTATAGAGACAAGACTGTTATGCAATATGTTTCTTACCTTGGCATCTTTGAGGACTTCTTGCTTTTCCTCATTGGTCCATTCTTTCTTATCCTTTAATGTATAATATTCAGGAACTTGTCTTCCTTCTACAACAGTTGCAGGCACCAGTTTTGTTGGAAGATACTGACCTTCATTGATCCTGTCCAGATAGTCAGGGTCTGTTGCTTCTAGGAGCATCAACATCTTCACCCTCCATATAGGGTACTCAGCCTTCTTCAATATTAGAATCCTGATGCTTTCATACTTGTTACCAGACATGATTATTTGACCTTTTGAGTTGAAATTAACTGCCTGCTCTGATACCAATTGTTTCCCTAATAAACAATCTATTACAAAAGGGGGGTTGAATGTAATAGTACCAACTAATCAAAGATGAACACAAGTATGTAGAATGTAATACTTTTTTGTATTAATAATGAATTTGATACAAAACTCTCTCAAGAAATAATATTCTTAAGAGCTGCTAGGTTACAATAATAATGCTTGAAAACGTATTTTGCTTATAACCTATCTCTGTGTTTATATAGACACAGCTACAAATACAATTACAAAACAGATNCTACAAATACAATTACAAATCAGAATGGAAATAGAATAGCTTTAATAAGGTAATTTAGACTTGCACTCGAATTCCTTCTTACTATCCAATTCTGACTCTGATTTGTCTGTTTCCTTTTTTGATAAACTCTGAAACTAATCTCTGTCGGTTTGTCATTCACTGATTTGAGCATTCTCTGTTAGAGTAAATTCTGATTAAGTATTCTCTGATAGAGTAAACTCTGTCCGACAGCTTCATAAACTCTGA
This sequence comes from Oenanthe javanica, assembly GCA_008931105.1. NCBI lineage: Eukaryota > Viridiplantae > Streptophyta > Magnoliopsida > Apiales > Apiaceae > Oenanthe > Oenanthe javanica. The sequence continues at coordinate 7,317 of QRFB01015233.1, forward strand.
TGACGTCAGCAATGGCATATCTGCAATAAATTTGTTTTGATCTTCGAAGACTTTCCTTTAAACTAGCTGTTTGAATCAACNTAAACTCTGAAACTAATCTCTGTCGGTTTGTCATTCACTGATTTGAGCATTCTCTGTTAGAGTAAATTCTGATTAAGTATTCTCTGATAGAGTAAACTCTGTCCGACAGCTTCATAAACTCTGATGACGTCAGCAATGTAAACTCTGACTTGTATTCTCTGACAGCCATCAGTGTTTGCTTCCTAACATCTTATTATTAAATATCAGTATAATATAATTTTTTTTATAATTTTAGTTCCCGTAATAAAAAAATTATAATATTTAGTATGATAATTCAGTTACAATTTTATTTTTTGATGTTTATGATAAAAATATAATTGATTCCGTTTATGTGCTTTACGAATAAAATTTTGGTTCAATTAAAATGAAAAATTTACTGTTTATAATTGTATTAAAAAAATTATTATTTAAATGATTATGAAATTTTCAATTGTATTATAAATATATACATTGTGAAATTATTAAATTAAACATCACTATATTATTAAGCAACTACATAATAAAGCTTATGTGTCTTTTTCTTATTTAATTGATTATATCATATAATGATAATGATGATATTTCATCTTCTCCCTAAATCTCATTTTCCACCCATTTATTTTATAATATTCTTTCTCACCTTCATATTTAATTATTTTTTTCCATTCTTATTCTTACTTTCACTAATTATTTTTCCTTTCATTTTTTATTTTTCTTCAATATTATTTACACAAATATTTATTAAATTATTTTATGTTTTCATAGTTAAACAAATATTTATTATCATTATTAAATATTTATATAATACTTCATTTTTATAATTTTATTTTACATAAGGAAATAATACTAATTTAAACTTTTACATTACTCATTTAAATATTAAACTTTTTCTCTTAACTAAAAGTTGATTATTTTTTTGCATTTAAATATTAATTTTTATATTTTTGAAAAGAGTGATTCTTTTATTTAATTATAAAGTATTTAAAAAAATTCGAATCTATTTTCTAATTTTGATAGTTTTAGATTCTATTTTCAATAAAATTCATAATACAAAATAATGATATATTTAATAATCTCAATTTAATTTTTATAATTATATTTAAAATAATAATACATTCAATAATCTCAAACTCTATTTATCTTATTGAATTAATTAAAATTTTATCTACATATAACATTATTATAAAACCTAATTTATGCAATCAAATATTTTAAATATCTATGAATATTTCTAAAATGTAACATATATTTACAATTAAATAAAAAAATATCTTTAAAATATTATTTTTAAACAACCGTGCATCTACGCGGGTACTATACCCATTCTCCAAATAATGACACATACACTAATTTAGCTAAAGATTTTGTAGTCTTGTAGATACTTAAGTAAGAGTTACTACATTTTTATAACCAGGACTCAATTTAGACATTTATTATTACACTAAATTTATTCTTGTTAGTTCATTCCAAATTAATTATTTTATTTATTTATTTGTAATTAAGTTAAATAAATTTTAATCGTCATTTCTAAATTATTTTATTATAATTTTTAAGGATTAAATTATATTTTAAAATAGATGATATATACTTCTTAGTAATATATTTATTATAATTGTTTTAATTATATAATAAAATTAATTTTCAATCAAAATTTGATCAATTTGACTGAAAAAATTAAACAATACAGATAAATTGAAACATAAAAAGTATAATAAAATATTATCTTCATCTCAAGTTATTTGTTTTATTTAACTATTTTTATAATTAAATCAATCAAATATTGACTAAAGATCGTCAACCTTATCTGAATGTGAAGACTCTATAAAAAAATACACCTTCACAGAAATTTCAGAAGACAAGAAGAATTTCTAAAATGCACAATATAAAAGAAATGACCATGTGCAACAAGTTTATACTCTGAGTCATATTTGTTTTATCTATTGATAGACTAGAAACTTGTAATACTTGTGTTATATGATATATAAACAAGTATAATAACAGTATATAATTGTGTTATCAATACTTTTCTACTTGCTCATTTTCTCAGATTATAAGAACAATTAAGAATATCACTGGCATTTTTATCTAGGATATAGAATATTTTTTAAAAGTAATAAAATACTTCTTATATATCTTATCTAGATTGCCAATAATTTTAAACTTTGTTCTTGTTTAAATAATTTAGTTTCAAGTTCTATATTTCATAAAGTTATTTGTTTTCTTAAAATAGAAAATATTCTATAAGCAAAATAAAAACCCAAATGAGAGTCGATTGAGTTTTTTCTCTTTACTCTAACCCTCTCTTTTGTAACTATTCCCCCTTTCTTGCCGCCCCCTCCCTTCTTCCTTCTTCAACTCTGTTTTACTCCCCTGTCTCTTCTTCCATATCTCTTATTCCTATATACTCGGATTCAGACTCTCCGAGCTCAGATATCAATCACCTCTTTATCCATGATGACATTGGATTCACTCACCACGTTTCAGAGCCTTCCCGTCCCCAACCTCTACCCTCCCTAACCTTGGGAATCCTTCGTCGCAACCCATATGACAAGATAACCTCGAGTATCCTAAGTACACCCATAATCAAGTTTCTATACATCTTGATGGACTGTCAACACTGCCTCATGAGGATAATCTCACACATGGACACTTAGATTTACAAGTTTTGAACGAATTCAAGGTCAGTTGTGAAGCAATTAGACCATACCCGGAGAAGGTTCTTTTCAAGTCAAGTGGACATGTTTATATTAAACCCTTAAATGCTTTATTTGATAAGTCTCAAAAAGTTTGAAGAAATTGCTTCTTAGATTACTTTAAATCTGCAAATGATTTGATTTTTGAGGTCATCCATGAAACTTTACTCAAGAATTATGCTTTTATTGATCTTATTAAGGTTCATAAACATTTTCTTGGAAACTTCATTTTGATATTTAACTCCCTTGACTCTTATAAACTTGCTCTTATGTATAGTTACTTACAGGTAGGGTCCCATCATTTGTATCTAAATCCTTGGTATGAACATGTCCATAGCATTTCCCCTATTATTAAGCATGATGTCTGGATTTCAATCACTAATGTCCATTTCTCCTACTGGTCTGTGGATGGTATTTGTGCCATTGAGCTTAAAGCCCTTTTTGAAAGTACCTAGCTAAAAATTCAAAGTTTAGAGCCTATTTTTGAAACTCATGTCCTTGTTGAAATTGATGCTCACAACGCCAACCCCAATGTTTTACTCGTTCCTTTACCTGGTCAATCTAGCCATTTTCAAAGTAGAGTTCTCATTAAGTACCGTACCCCTGTTAACTTGTGATCCACGTGTTTTTTCAAATGACCATCATAGCTCCTATTGTCTTGTCTTCTTGGATATTCTTCCATTTAGGAAACATTTTCACCATAGAGGTTCCGTTCTTGCTCCTACTGATGAATACATGTCTTCCAATGAACCATCTTTGCCACATCCTCCTCCTGGCAAAAGAGACAGAGAAATTGAAGTTAATATGGTCTATAAAAGAAGATCTTATATTGAAGGTAATGGCAATGGTAAAGGTAAATATGTGATCCTGAATTTGGTTTCTGATTCAGTTGATTCCAAGGATGATGCTCATCTAACTGAAGAACCAAAGAACTTGCCAGAGCATAGGATGAACAATAAAAAATGTGAGGGTATCGCTCAAACGATTGTTGATGAAGATGTTTCCAAGCAAGTGATTGAAGGAGCTGAGTTTGATGAGCTTTCAGTCCCTGTAGTGGTTATTGAGTTGCCTTTGAACAATAATGAACGTTTATCCACTAGAATGTGGCTAAAAGGAGGAGGTTGCTGCCCAACAATGTTTAACCTTTTGAACTGTTGTCGTTGTTGTTTCCAGTTTATGGACTAGTTGTTAACTTGTTCTCTGTTGGCGTTAGTTGTTGTTACACCAATTATGAATATGACAACTCTTAGAGCTTGTAACATGAATTTCCTCCTTTGGACTTGTTTTATAAAAAATATATAAGTTTAGCTAAAAAAAGAAACTATTCTATTCATCTTCAATATATACACAAATTAATAAAAAGTAAGAGTTTGTATTCAACTCTATTATAAATTCATTGTATTTTAAGGTTTAAATAACATAGTGGAAGATAATTATAAAAATTATGGTATATTTAATCTAGTTTAAGATATATATTTTAGATTTTAAAAATTATTAAAGGATGATATATGAATTGTAGCCAAAATTTGATTAATTTAATTATAGAAAGTTGTAAAAGACAAAAAAATTGTGATGCTCTTTCCCAAAATTCGGAAACTCATCCTGCTCAAATAATTCTAATATTTATATAAAGATCTTTTTTTTGAATAACAAATTCATAGAGCATCTTCACAGAGTCTTAGGAACAAATCTACTTGGCTCAAATTCGGTTCGAGTTTAACTCAATTCGATTTATTCGTGAACAAACATGTGTTCTCGTTTATTATTAAACCGAGTTTGAACATCACTTTCCGTATTAAACATGGTTGCTATTCACTTTCCCACAGACGACACCAAATGTTACGGATTAAAAACTAGGTGTATTTAATACGCAATTAATTCTAGGGTTTGAAAGAAGTTCAAGCTTTAATACACTAGCATTAATTGTGTATTAAATATACCTAGTTTTTAATCCGTAATATTTGGTGTCGTCTGTGGGAAAGTGAATAACAACCATGGTGAGAAAATGAAGTACTGCGAGCACCCTCGAGGGAGAGGTCTCTGATGCAACTGTTGACACCAATGTTCCTACTGCCACAGTGCAGGAACAAAGAGCTATTGTTCCCATGAAGCAAGTATCCGGCGTACTGGACCCCTAAGCAAGTATCTGGCGTACTGGACCCCTAAGCATCGTTGTTCATCCTTCTAACCCCAATTTATCCATCCATGCTTCAGTTCCTCCATTCCAGGTAATTCCACCCTTTTGTACAACTTTTATTGCTCTTTCTACTTTGCAGAATTCGTCTGTTATAACACACGGCCCTCGCTATGGGCTCCCGAGAAACTACGAGCCCTCTTATGAGCAAGGGCTGTTGCCCCACTATACCTCATAACGAAGGAGTCGGGACTTCTCTAGACCTTACTCTACTAATGACGAGGATATTAACCCACGAAAGAGGTGACCCGGTAAAGAGCCCCTTAGAGGAAGGAGTACCCAGCCCCGAGGGCCTCAAGATAATGACTCCCTGAACCTTCAGGAAAGAATACGCGCTCATGAAGGCGAAGTCCAGCAGCTGAGGAAAGACCTGAAGATGGCGTTAGCAAGATGACAGCACATGTGATAGATTTGGATGAACACCCAACCAGGAGGCGAACAAGGACAAGTCATGCTAGGGATGACCCCCAAGACTTATTACCACTTGGAAAACCAAATGATCTCACTCCCCCTTTCACAGAGAATATTATGAATGAGAAGATATCAAGGAAGTTCAAGATGCCTATGATGGAACATGAGATCCCTCAAATCATGTTCTCACATTCTCTAATGCACTGTTGCTGCAACCTGTCAATGACGCCGTCAAGTGTAGGGCGTTTCCCCAAACCCTGAGTGGTATGGCTCAACGGTGGTTCAGTCGTCTACCACCTAACTCTGTTGGTTCATTCAAGGATCTGAGCAAGGCCTTCATTGGTCAGTTCATCAGTAGCAAGACTCACGAGAAGAGTTCAGCTTCACTAATGAACATGCATCAGGGGAAGAATGAGTCCTTGAGGGACTATATGAACAAATTCACAAAAGAGGCCTTGAAGGTCCCCGATCTAGATCAGAAGGTAGCTATGATTTCCTTACAGCAAGGGACTTCTGATGAAAATTTCAGAAGATCATTAGCCAAGAGGGCCCCTTAGAGTATGAATGAGCTATAAGAGAGAGCTGGAAAGTATATCAATGCCGATGAAAGTATGAGAAAAGCCCAAGAGTTTCATGCCTCAAGCACCTACTCCAAGAAGTGACCCAACGATACTGAGTATACTATCGATACCAAGTATGCAAAGAATGATGATGTTAATGACTCCAAGAATAAAGGAGGATCCCGGTTCGCTGAGTATGCAAGGCTAAACATCGCCCGTAGTCAAATATTGATGGATATCAAGAAGGGTAAATACCTTCGATGGCCGAAGCCACTAAGAACTGATCCTGAAAAGAGAAATAAGAACGCGTACTGCCGGTTCCACAGGAATGTGGGGTACGACACTGATGATTGCCATCAGTTAAAAGACGAGATAGAATTTTTGATAAAAAGAGGAAAGTTGGAAAAGTACACCAAGGAGGGTGCTAGACATGATAGAGGTCACAATGCAAATGAAAGGATTCAAACCCCAAAGACAGAAACAATCAGCCCCGAGAGCCTGTGATCAATGTAATTTCAGGAGGACCAACCACTGCAGGTAACTCCCGAAACTCCAGAAAGGCATATGCCCGAGAGGTAATGAGCATCGTAGGAGAACCTCCTAACAGAGCAAGGACTGAGGTCTCTTTGTCGCTTGATGATTCTGACTTAAAAGGGGTAAGATTACCCCACAATGATTCCTTGGTAATCACCCCTGTCATAGGAAACTCTCCAGTGAAAAGAGTTTTAGTAGACGGTGGATCGTCCATAGACATCCTATTTTATGACGCTTTCGTAAAAATAGGATATAACGATTCATAACTGACCCCCTCCAACATGCCTATCTATGGTTTAAATGGAGTGGAATCTCGGATAGAGGGAATTATATAATTACCCATGACAATGGGCGAAGAACCTCGACAGTCTACTCAAATGCTGAATTTCCTAGTTATCAAAGCAAGCACCACCTACAATGCGATCCTTGGCAGGACTGGGCTGCATGATTTCAAGGCGATCGCCTCTGCGTACCATCTGAAGCTCAAATTTCCAACTAGGAATGTAGTGAGAGAAGAGAAATGAGATCAAAAAATGGCCAGAAGTTGTTATGTGGCCACCTTAAAGCCTAGTGGTACTGGGGGGCAAGTTCTCCCTATCGAAGACATGGATGTCAAGGATTGAGAAGAAATGAGGGGTAAGCCCGCAGAGGACTTGGAGCTTGCTCCTTTGGATCCTCTAGATCACGAGAAGGTGGCATATGTGGGGACTTCACTCCCCAAGGACTTGAAAGAATAGCTGATTCAATTCTTGCAAGATAATAGAGATATTTTTGCTTGGACAGCAGCCGACATGCCAGGGATAGACCCCGAGCTTATAACACATCAATGTAATGTGAATCCTGGAAGGACAACGGTCAAGTAGAAGAAAAGAAGTTTTGCTCCTGAAAGACAAGGGGCTATTAAACAAGAAGTAGAGAAGTTGTTGGAAGCCGAATTTATTGAAGAAATTCAACTCCCTCAGTGGCTGGCTAACCCTGTGATGGTCAAGAAGAGCAATGGAAAGTGGAGAATGTGCATGGACTTCACAGATTTAAATGATGCATGTCCTAAGGACTATTTCCTATTGCCAAGAATAGACACGTTGATAGATGCCACAGCTGGGCACGAGATGCTTAGTTTCATGGATAGATTTTGTGGCTACAACCAGATCAAAATGCACCCCACAGACATCCATAAGGTATCATTCATCACTCACCTTGGTGTCTTTTGTTATCTGGTTATCTGGTAAATAAAATTTTCAAACACCTCATTGGTAAGACCGTGGAGGTTTACGTCGATGACATGTTAGTCAAAAGCATAGATAAGGCCGATCATCTTGAGCACCTGAAGGATGCATTTAAAGTTCTGAGAACCCATAAGATGATGTTAAACCCGGCCAAGTGTTCCTTTCGTGTAGGATCTGGAAAATTTCTAGGCCTGATGGTTTCCAGAAGAGGCATTGAGGCCAATCCCGATAAGATTCAAGCAATCTTGGACATGGAACCCCCCAAGACAGTAATAAATATCCAAAAGCTCACAGGAAGGGTAGTAGCCCTGGGGCGCTTTATATCTAAGTCTGGAGAGAAATGTCTACCATTCTTCAAGGCCCTCAAGAAGGATAAAAACTTTGAATGAAATAATGAGAGTCAAGCAGCCTTTGAAGAGCTAAGGAAATATATGGTTGCGCCACCCTTACTTGCCAAACCAAAACCTGAAGAAGTGCTATACCTATACCTTGTTGTCTCTAGTTCAGCCTTGAGCGCCGTTCTTGTGAAAGAGGAAGCAAAGGTTCAGAAACCCATTTATTATGTTAACAAGATTCTGCATGGAGCAGAGCTGAACTACTCAAAGGTTGAGAAGTTTGCCTTAGTATTGATAATGGCTACAAGAAAGCTACGCCCATACTTCCAGGTGCATGTTATTGAAGTCTTGACAGACCAGCCTCTGAGAAACATACTGCACAACCCCAAGGCCAGTGAGAGGCTAATCAAATGAGCTATTGAGCTTGGAGAGTTCGAAATCAAATATAAGCCAAGAACGCCAATCAAAGCTCAAGCTCTAGCTGACTTCGTGGTTGAATGTACCATTCCCAACCAAGAAATTAGGGGGCAAGAAGAAGATAAAGAAACTGGAAAGAAGAAGGAAAAATAGGAGGAACTCAAAGAATACTGGCTACTCTTTTTTGACGGAGCTTTAAAAACAAAAACTAGTGGAACTGGCCTAGTTTTGCAGAGTCCGGATAGGTTTGTTGTCGAGTACGCAATTAAGTTGGATTTCCCAACTACAAACAACGAAGTAGAATACAAATCTTTGATAGCTGGGCTTGGCCTGGCCAGAACCTTGAGGGTGAACAACTTGAAGATATGTGGCGATTCAAGGCTAGTAATCTCTCAAGTAAATGGGGTTTTTGAGGCCCAAAAAGAGACTATGGAAAAATATTTGAGAATTGTTAAAGCTCAAACAATACAATTTGATGAATGTCACTTTGAATATATTCCGAGAGAGGAGAATGTGAAGGCCGATGTCTTATCAAAGTTTGCATAATCAGAGATTGAGAGTTATTCTGGAAGTGTTTATTTTCAAGTCTTGAAGACCCCATGCATTAATGCTAAACTAGTAGCCCCGATTGGGATGTGAGCATGTTGGATGGATTCCATTAAGCTCTACTTGGAAATGGAAAAAAAGCCAACCGACCCCATGGAGGCACGCAAGCTATCAGTGAGAGCCTTGAAGTATGCCCTCATAGAAGGAATACCTTATAAGAAATCGTACGTGATACCCTACTTGAAGTGTTTGAGACCCCATGAGGCTGAAGCTGCCCTAAGGGAAGTTCATGAAGTTATATGTGGCCAACACCTTGGAAGAAGGGCTCTTGTTCACAAAACCATAATGCTGGGATCCTATTGGCCTGAGATGCTTAGAGATGCTAATGCTTATGTTAAGAAATGTGATCGCTGCCAAAGGTTTGCACCCAGCGTTAGGCATCCCCTTGAGATGCTGACATCCATCAATTCCCCACTCCCCTTTGCTATGTGGGGAATGGATATTTTAGGTCTGTTTCCTATGGCCAGTGGATAGAAGCCAAGCTCTTGGCCAAGATTGACACTAAGAATGTGTCTCAGTTCTTCTGGGAGAATGTTATATGCAGGTATGGGCTACCCCGAATCCTGGTGACAGATAACGGAACTCAGTTTAACAACAAGGACTTCATAGAGTACTGTGGAAACTACAACATTGAACTACGCTTCACTTCAGTAGCTCATCCACAATTAAATTGACAAGCTGAAGTTGTCAACAGAATTATCCTGGACGGACTTAAGAAGAGGATTGAACGCTCCCAAGGGTCTTGGGTTGACGAGTTGCACCCAATCTTATGGGCATATAGAACTAATTGTAGAGTTTCAACAGGGGCTACACATTTTCAACTAGCCTACGGGGATGAAGCAGTGGTGCCCGTCGAAATTACTCAAATATCACTAAGAGTGTAAGAGTTTCGGATTGACACGAATAGGGAAGGCATGAAGTTGGGTCTAGACTTGATAGATGAGCTACTCGACGAAGCCAATGCTAGAATTAGGGCAAACCAGAAGAAAGCTTCATTATACTACAACCTTAGAGTGAAGGAAAGGTTCTTCCGTGAAGAAGACTTAGTCTTGCAAAAAATCGAGGCATCTGGAGCTGGTCCCAAAGGCAAGTTAGCTCAAAATTGGGAAGGACCATACCGAGTGAAGGAAATCACAGGGCAGGGCGCGTACAAGCTCTAAACCCTCAAAGGGATTGAAATCCTAAGAAGTTGGAATGCCGCCAACTTGAGAAGTTATTATGTTTAAATTTTTGACTTTGATTTTCAAAAATGTTCAATTATCGGATTGTTAGCCACGAAGGCATGACATTTTTTTAATACCAAGTTCCATTTGAAAACTTGATAAGTTTCTAAATAATGTTTTCTGTTATCCTCATATAACATTAGTCATTTTCACTAAGTCTTTTACAAGCCTCGCAAGTATTTGTTGTTTATGTTCAAGTTAAACACGAAAAATAAGCAAAAAAAAGGCAGAAAGTAAAAGACAGAAATGTGAAAAAACACGATTACATAAAATAAAAGCCCGAGTGCCAAATTTTTTTACAAAGCCACTAAGAGCCAACATAAATACAAGAATAGAAAACCTAACTATTTAGATGATTCCTCCTCTTCTGAAGACTCCTCCTACTAGACGAAGACGAACCTTCTCCGTCTTCGCTTGATTCTTCTTCTTCGGAGGAGCTTTCCTCCATTGGTTTCTAGGGAGTTGCCTCATGAACACTCTTCTCAGGAATGGCTTGACGAGGGGAAGGAGTAAGGCTAGGCTCGCGAGCCCTCTTCTGCCTAACATCAGGACTGTTTTCCCCCTCGGTTTCTTCTTCTTAGGTCTCGATCAACCGCTTTAAAGCTTCGGCTGCCTGAGGACTTTGGAAGTCCACTTTAGGGTCAAACAGACCCAGATGTTTCTCCAGTACCGCCTTCAGTGCCTTGTTCCACCCGATCGTGTAATTGGCAGGAAAAAGGAGGTCGTCATGTTGTAATATCTAGTCTTGGTATTCCTCTGAGGCCAAATACTTGTCGATGATAGCGTTTTTATCGGCCCAGAGTTCAACTATTTTGGCCTGAGCTTGTTTCAAAAGCTCCTCTTTCTCGGCCAAATTCTCTTCCCAATGTTTGATTTTGGCATTTGCCACTGTAAGCTCCTTCATGTGCTTCCCTACCTAAGCCTTCCATGATTCTGTTTAGTGCAAGGAAGCCTAAAAGTAGGCATTGGCCTGAAAAGCCAACAAACCAAGGTAAATCACATAGAAAGCCAAATCATAAAATGTTAAAGCTAAAAGATGATAGTGTATGCTAGCAACGTAAAATGCGAATTAGTTGGGTAAGGAAACTTACTGATGCCAATGCCTGTGGACCCAAAGCCTTGGTGCTCTCCTCGTCACGGCCCAACACGATATCCTTGTAGTCGCAAGGAGTGAGGGAATGAAGGGACCAATTCCTTGCGTGATCCATGCAACCTACCACGATGTCCAACTTCCTGAATCCCCAGCATGGTTTGTATGCCAGGGATTTGGGCGCTTTGGCAGACCCACTACCTCCAGCCTCGATTGACCCAGTGTGAGGCTGTAAGAAAGCCGGAGGCTCTTTCCCCTGCCTGGGGTCATTCATCAACCTTAGCCACTTCATACGGCCTGTTTCTTCAACGGGTGGAATGGTCCATCGTTAATTTGTGCAGCAGCTGAAAAAAAGAACATAAACACATTAGTAAAGCAATAGAACGATCAACGTACCAAGACAAACCTAAGTAAAGTGATATCCTTTACTTGAGGCCCTAGATAGGCCCACATCTTTCAACATACGCTCATCTAGAAGATCCCAAGAAACCTCTTTAACCTCCACCTGAGTGAGCGCGATATAAGCTGCCCGCTCCTCCTCTGAGAGCTTAATGGAGTCGACGCTCCCGTCAGCAACTTTTCCGAAGGCGGGCCTAAAAAGAGTCCCCCAGTCTCCCACCCTCCTACTTGATTTGGAGGTTATTATCAGGGATGGAAGAATTGTCAAAAATGTGGGGTCTGTTGGGTCTATGGGCTATGTGAACCCAACCCAAGGAAAGGCTGAAAGAATTTTTGAATTGAAAAATCGTACGAAAAAAGGGAACGTTCATTTTTATTTTCTTTTCCAAACACAAAACCATGAAACAATGGATGAGTCTCCACCCATTGGGTACGATTTGGTAAGGATTAATTTGGGCATTGGCCAAGAGTGTGGGAATGAATGCATGAACAGGGAACCTAAGCCCCTCTAACAGGGCATCTACATAAACGAATAAGTAATTGGGTTTCCAATGGCAGGTCCTGTCACCAAGCTCTACCAAAGAAATAGTGAAATGAGGGGGAAAGTTAAAAAGGCGATTGTATTCTTCTACTAGATCAATATCAAAAAATTTATTGCTCCGACTGTACGAATCTAAATTGGATTGACTAGGATACTCATCCCCCCTTTGATTAATCATATCTAACAAAGACATGTACGAGGAAAATATGGGGATTCAACGGAGGGGTTTACCTCTTTTTGCAGATCCCGCATTCATAGCTGCCAATTGAGAAATCTTCTTATCGGCCATTGATCCTTCGACTTTGTGAATACCCTTGATAGAGTTGGAAGATGGATTCGCTTGAAGGCTTGAGAGCTCAAGTGTTTGTGAGAAAGTAGAGAATTGAGAAATGAGAAGTATGGGAAGTGAAGCCCCTCACACCACTCATATATAACCCCCTAGCCGGTCATCCAACCGTTCAAATTCCCTTTTTTACAGGTGTTTCTAGGTCACATGACCATTGAAGGGTAAATCAACCGGTACAATTGGTGAAGAGGCTCATATGATAAGGCCCATAAACGAAGGCCCAAAGGTAAAAAAAGAAGAAGAAGAAGAAGAAGTTTCTAGAACCAAGAAGAAGAATCTAGAAGTTGGGCCTGTGAAACCCATGACCAATAAGCCATGAAGGCCCACTACCCAATGGCAAAAGCCTCGAAGGCCTAGAATCTGGAAAATCCAAGGCCCAGAAGGCCCAATAAAGGTGAAAGGTTCGTAAGATAATATGGAGGCCCATGATCCAAGAACCTTGGAGACCCATAATCTAAAAACCTTGAAGGCCCATTATTTAGAGAAACCAGTTGGACTCTTCAATAGAAGGCCTAGTAAAGGCCCATTATTTGGATGTATATTTGAGGTATAATTCGACCTCAGTCAAGGTCGAAATGAAGATGAAGCCCTGAAGGCCTACTTGAACTCAATAACGTGCTCGACTTCAAATGAGATCGATAAATCAAATCGATTATCATTCGACCTCGAAGTAGATTTGAGGCATAGTTCGACCTCAAATGAGGTCGAAAAAGAAGCCTAAGCCAAAATGGCCTATTCGATCTCAAAGCACCGTTCGACCTCAATCGAGATCGAAGTCGACCTCGGTCTCCTGTTTCGACCTCAAGGAGTTTTAAGGCCTAATTCGACCTTAATCGAGGTCGAAATCGACCTCAGTTTCATATTTCGACCTCAAGGAGCCATGAACGCCTATTCGACCTCAATCGAGGTCGAAATCGACCTCAATCGAGGTCGAAATCGACCTCAATCGAGGTCGAAATCGACCTCGGTCCCAAGTTTCCACCTCAAGGAGTTTTGAGGCCTAATTCGACCTCAATCGAGGTCGAAATTGACATCAGTCTCATGTTTCTACCTCATGGAGCAATGAAGGCCTATTCGATCTCAATCGAGGTTGAAATTGACATCGGTCTCATGTTTCAACCTCAAGGAGTTTTGAGGCCTAATTCGACCTCAGTATCATGTTTCGACCTCAAGGAGCCATGAAGGCCTATTCGATCTCAATCGGTCGAGGTCGACCTCTGTCTCATGTTTCGACCTCAAGGAGTTTTGAGTTCTAATTCGACCTCAATCGAGGTCGAAATCAACCTCAGTCCCATGATTCGACCTCAAGGAGTTTTGAGGCCTAATTAGACCTCAATCGAGGTCGAAATCGACTTCAATTCCCCAAATCAACTTGGGGGTGGAAATGAGCCCCTGTTCGACCTCAACCCAGGTCGATTTAGAGCAGGACTACAAAAAACTCGTCATTGACAAGTTTGTTAGAAATAAAATCCTTTGGGGACCAGTTTATATCATATTAATTCTTTGAAAGGATAATAATGAAAAGGCCTGAGCCCAAAAGACGAGATAAAATTGACTAAAGCGAGTCAAAAGCCCAAAAAGGCACTAAAAACCCTTTGCAAAACTTTTATGAAAACTCACGAAGTTTTCTCAAAAGTTGGGGGGCAAATGACGTGGGTAAGAATAGTCCTGAGGAAATAATAAATATAGCATTTATTATTTCATTTATTAGACCTGGTATGGTCCAAAGGCTTGAGCCCTTGAAACGAACTAAAAAAATAAATTCTAGGATCAACTGGATTTGTAAGTCCAGCCCACAAGCTCTGTGGAAGCCATAGGCCTAGTAAGCCTTTGTTATTAATTAATTTCACAATTAATTAATAAAGACTCAGTAAAGGCACAAGCAGCCCGTTGAAGGCCCTCATCCTAAAAGGATCTAGAAACCCAAATGTGAGAAGAGTACAACGAGGACCCTCATTCCTAAAAGGTTTCAACAACCTTGCCACTAGGAGACTTGGCTACCAAGTCTCTTAATTCTAATCTGATTCCAAGGGACTCGTGCGCCTATATAAAGTGTCTAACCCCTCAACATTACAATTACGTTTTTGGCTTGATTCTCACACCCATTGAGATACGTAGGCAGTTAGCGAAGACCTGAGTTAGTCACGAAACGTTAGTGCAGCTATTAAAACTCGAAACTCTCTCAAACCCTATCATTAATTGTATATTAAATACACTAATTTTTAATCCGTAACACAACTCTAAAAATAAATTAACGTAAAATTATGTGCAATGTATGATCCTCTACTTTAAATTGTATTTTTATAATATAAATTTTTTGATTAAATTTTAAATTTTAAATTTAAGATTTAACATTACTTTTAATAATTTATATTTAATTCATTTATATATTTTAATGGATAAAGAGCCCGATTTTTTTAACCAATCAAAAAACTTTAAATCAAAATTTGTGACACAAATATTTTACATTTAAAAAAATAATTAAATAGTATAAATTTGAATCGGTTATATGCATAGTCTTTTTTCAAAATTTAATTGTTTTAAAATTAATTTTATATATTAATTTATTATGATAAATATACACGTGAATTTTTCGGTCCCTCAACATATTCCTCGAATCTCCACGTACCCTTATATCCAATATTATGATATTTGACAATATATGACTATTCACAATTCGAACTTTAATTTTTATACTTTATTATTTATTTCAATTTTATAAAAAATAATTTTGACTTAAAATTATTTTATTTAATAAAAATAAATTAATTGAAATAAAAATAAATATTTATCACATTTGATATTATTAATAAATATTATAAAAGAGATAAGATATATAACTATATATAAGATAATGAAAACTAATAATAGTAAAATATTAATATATTATACTTTTAAGATAAGACATGAGAGGTGTTGTTTCATATAAAATATTTTTTATGANTAAGATAAGACATGAGAGGTGTTGTTTCATATAAAATATTTTTTATGATAAAATCAAAAGATTTTGTATTTTAATGATTATGGCTTTGAAATATGTACATGAAAATAGGGTTTGATTCTTGATTTTAACAAAAAGAAGTATATAGTACTTAACATTAATTAATAAATAAATATATTTCTATTATTATTTTTATCAAATAAAGGTATATTAATAATTTCATGTTCATTTTCTCGGCTGTTTTTATCCTCGGCTGTTTTTGCCTTGTGTTTGCGTTCTTATTTATATACTAACAAAAGTAACCTTCACAAGTTTAAAGTATGAAATTAATGTGGAGGTTTGTAATATGTAAAATTTCAAGAAACATGCTCCACTTAAACAATTTTATTACACAAGCAATCATACACTTGCAACTACAACAACAAGACCTTGAAACAAAATTG
>QRFB01015234.1:2419-23334 GCA_008931105.1 Oenanthe javanica
CGAAATATTAATTGAAATGAAATACTGTTCAAGTAGAAGATATAATTTTAACTTGAAAAGTATTACAAAATTAATAAGTAGAAAGTTTATATAACTGTTTAAAAGCTTAGAACGATTTTGACATGAATTGTTCGATTTTAACAATTATATTCCAAACTTGCACAGAAATCGGTGAATATTACAATGCAGACGAATTTCTGAATTTGATCTGATTTTTCTAACATGAAAAAGTGAAGCATTCATCTCATATTTATAGAGAATGAAAAAGCTTAGAATGACCTTTATCAATATGACTTAATTTATTAAAATTAAGCCTTGTATGACTTTTCAGAAAGCTGGGCATGACTTATTCTCTCGGTATGACTTATTCTATTAATTAAAAAATCGGTATGACTTTTTAATTAAATAAAAAATCACTCCAGCATGACCTTTTTATCAAGGAAAAATCGGTATGACTTTTCTTTTATATATATATACATAAATCTCGGTATGACTTATTATATATATATATATATATAAATGTCTCGGTATGACTTAAGGTCGGCAGAAGCTCGGTATGACTTATTTATATATATATATAAAACCCTCGGTATGACTTATTAGTAAGTCATTCGGTATGACTTATTAATAAGTCATTCGAATATATATATNTAGATCTGTTTAATCTGAAGTCAGTCTTGAAGTCTTCTTAATTTTTCTTTGTTTTCTGATCTTGAAACCTCTTGATTTAAATGAGGAATAAATATTATTTTTAGTTGACACACAAATGTACTGTCTGGTTCATTTGTGTCATACTAATAAATATTCTCCATTTATTAACAATTTGAGTTGAGGCCTTCTGTCATTCTTCTGCTTCACTGTCTTCAATCTTCTTCTGGAATCTATTGTAGTAACCACTTGAAATCTTCTATATCTTCTGTATTCTTTAGAAGTACTACTACTTTATTATTTTTCACTGACGCTTGAACATATAAATGAACTTCTTCCAGTGTTCAGTAGCAATCCCATAAAATACTTCTGATACTTGGATTCTCTGTGATTAGTTGACTGTCTTCGTCTTGATTCCTGTTTGGTGTTTGTTATTTACTTCTCTTTAATAGCTAGAGTTGAGTTGTCATCTAATTATTACAAATAGGCCTAGTCATATGCCTTTCAAAATTACACATAATATATTGTATTATAAAATGGAAAAGTTCATATTTATATCCTTGTTCAGTTTCCCATTTATGTTTATATCTCATTGTAGTAAAAACGCAATAAATTATACTACATACATAAATGACCTTTCTTTAGTTATTACTGTCAATATTGAATATCAAATCATGAGAAACATTTTGTTTCATTGGAACAAAGGAAAATTGTTAAATGTTAGCTTTCGTGGACATTTATGTTTCTCCCTTTCAAAATAAAAGAAAATAGTACCTCGGCTTCTTTATTCTTTTCTTCTTCCTCAAATGCCTTCAAAACATTATACAAAGAAAAATAGTAAGCAACTATATAACATAGCAGAACACCAAAATAGTAGCAGAAACTATTTTACACATTTTTTCTTGTCCCATGTTTCTTTCGCCTCCTTCTTAACATAGTCTGCACCATGTAAAAAATTTACATGTTAAATACATGTAAAGATAGGTACGATTTTACTAGATTTTTTCTTCTTACAATTACACAAAAATTATAGACACAGAAGATATTTTTTATTTGCGCCCAAGAATGTGGACAAAAAATTATTACCTACCACAGTTCGATGCTAACATACTTTAGCTTTGGGAAATCATAGATTTATGGGTCATCCTTAAAGTCTACATATGAGAGGAACATATAGTGTTAATTTGTTACTGTATAGAAAATTGTAAGGAGATGCGATGTAGGCAAACTATAAAAGACACAAACCTGGGTTGTCAATCATAGATGCCTTCTACTTTCCTTCATGGGAGGGTTCTTAAATTTGACGCTAATATTTCTTTGTGCATTTTCTCTTATGAGAAACCCAAGGTTGGTGTGATCGGGTGAACCTATTAGTTGTTACGAATAAAAGCAAAGTCAAAAACTTAATTTCAAGACAAAATGACAGATATTCAAAATAATCTTTGACACATTGTACATACAAAACAAAATATAAATTCAAAAATGGCCCTAGTATAACGGATTCTATAAGATGTCAGTGCAACTTTGAATCCACAAATAATTTATTGATTGATTTAATATGTTCAAATATGAATGAAATAAAGTTAACTTGATTAACAAATAATTGGTTCCAAACTAAGTAACAAGCTTAATATTTATCATAGAAAATTGGCATAAGAAATGTAAAACTCACAAACATAACCTAAAGTTTAGCGCAGATAGAGAAGACAATATACAAGGACTAAAAAGATTACAAGTAATGGATAGCAAGAAATTTACTCATCGTACAAGTTTCAACTGATGCCTTTAAAAAAAATAAAGGATACCCAAGATTCCAACTCGTAGCATTATACCTCAGTAATAAATTTCAACTAATGAATATAATTTTTTCTGGGAAACAGGGGGCTGTCTGGACATAATTTCACCAAATATGAAACCAACTGACTAGATATCTATAACCATTGTGTAATATGAACAATTATGGAGAAATTCCAGTGCATGATACAATCCCTTGAAGTTAAAAAAATTATAAAATTTAAAATCTTAAAGAGTACTCAGACTATGCCAATTAGAGAAATAAAGGAAACGTAATACGTTACCTTCTTGCCATCAACATCTTGTATCTTCTTGGAAATGTCATCATAACCCTTTTTAATATGACCAATATGTCATTTTAAGATACAAGTTATATCTATGAGCTTAAAATTGACTTATATAGCCTAGTCATTCTCTAAATTGTTTGCGTTCACAGATGTTGCAAGAGCTTTTTAATAAATATACAGCCCTGTACCGTAAAAGACACACACCAAAGAAGCCTAATATTTTCTGAATATGTTTTTGACTCAATAAAATCATAAGATATTAACATCCGTACAGTTGGGAACGACTTCAATAGAACATAGAACATAGCTCAAGTAATGTTCTCCCTCTGAGAATGTGATTCTTCTTCTTCTTTTTCTTCTTCTCCCCTTTAGATGAATAGTGGAAGTGTCAATCTTTTTATGTACATCCCACTTGGATGAGGAATCCTCTACTGACAACTCCTTTCAAGTATAAGATATAGTTTCTTGATTCTCCCATATTCTGTTGTTTCCTATGAGGATAAGAAGATAAGATTTTCTTCTTTTTCTTGTCTAAATTCTCCCCCTAAGGATATTAAATTCTCCCATAAGGATACGAATATAAGACCTTCTCATTTCTCTGCTTTTTTTTATACTAAATTATCCCCCTTAGTTGAGGAATCCTTCAATGGCCCATGATCTTTCAAATGGCTTGTCTTCCAAATAAGGTTCTCGTCTGTTATTGATTGGGAAAACATAGTAGCTTTTCTTTCAGAAGTAACATGTAGCAAGGGTAAGTGTTTGGTCTTTGGTTTCCTCTCTTCTACTACGTTCTGTTAATGTTTACACTTAAGTGTCGAGCACTTTGAAGTGTTTCACTCTTTCTCTCCCTATCTCTCACTCAAGTGTATCTCTCCCTCACTTTCACTTAAGTGTTTATCTCTCTCACTTTCACTCTGCATTCCAAATATAGCCTTCTGTACCTTCAAGTGAAATCCGTCAATTCATTTATATTCTCATCACCAGATTCATCAGAATGAACTGAATCACTATAAAGTGGAGAATTGCCTCGTAGAGGTGTTCTTGATCTATCATGCATAAGCACTATCTCAGCACCAGACTCAATAGTGTTTGATAAATCACTGTCTAGTAGAGCCTCACCTCTTTGAGATGGGTTATCCCAAGATATTAATATTTGTTAGGAAATCCTGCCGTGTTATATCAAGTAGTTGCCTCACACCTTCTCCGTAAACGGGAGGTGGACATTCCTTTTCAGGATCTATAAATGTTCCTTCTAGGAGGGGCGACGTAGTAGGCAATGTAATGAATGGAAATTCAGATCCTACATTTCCCTCATAACCCTGTGATAGGAATTTTGTATAAAATACCCTACATGACTCTTCCAAAGAATTCTTGCCAAGCATTTGCCTTTCAAGCCCAGACAAATCTGAACTAGAGATCTCCCTTTCAGAATGCAGAAGATTAACTTCTGTTTGAGGTAGATACCTTGGACAATGTAATATATGGCAACTTAGAGTCCGTATAACCTCTGAATGCCTATACCTTTCACTGTGCACGCCTTGCAATGTGTTCGTAGAATTTATCTGTTTAGGCTTACCATCAGTGTGAGTGTCAGTGGTGTGCTTGACTCATTACAAGGCGCTCTTGCTGACAAGCGAATTTCAATGGACTCACCATGTTGAGAGAATAATTCTAAAGACAGTTTTATTGCCTTTTCAGCTCTGCATCCTTTTGAGAAGATGCAGATAAGCTTACAGTTACCTCAGTTTATTTACTACTTCTCTTCTCTGGAGGTAGAGTTATGGGTGCACTTCCGACTTCATCCTTATTTGCTACATCAAGTGCAGTTTCTCCCTTATCAACCTCTAACTTACAAAGTTTCCTTATATGTCCAAGGATTAATATATGGAAGTTGATGAATCAATGTTTGGTACTATGGCCTGGGTAAGAGATTGATGGGTTTTCAACCTCTTGGCCAACTTCTTAAGTCTCTAGGGGCTAAATCAGACAGAGAGAATCAAGATAAAAAGATAATCACCATAACATTCCAAAATATATTTTTCATCCCAATGAGAAGGAAAAATATAATAAGGAATGGTAATAGATTACGTTAAAGCACTTTTAGTAAAAGAGTTTTGGTCGGAACTAAAGATTTATCATTAAGATCAAGATACGAAAATTTTTTTTAGATACATATCCCATAATAAAATGCGGGAGTATTAGAGAAGAAAGTTTCTATCCCTTATGAATTTTTTATAAGGCAAACTTCTCATAATAAAACACGGGAATTTATACCAAAGAAGAAATTCAACTCTCCTACCAAATTTTATCTCGATAAAATGACTCTTTTCCTTTATAACCTAAGTACTGTAAGTTTTGAAAACAGTTTTGTAAAACATCCTTATCAAATAGAAGACTATTATTTTCTGACTCATAATGCAATTATGATTTACATCATTTTCGTTCCTCTGATATTATCCCCGTCTTAAAAGAAATACATGACTATGAGGGTGGATGTATGCTTATCAATACAGTATCAGGCCTTCAAAGCAACACCCACAGTTTTGGTACTATGAATCAATGTGAAACATACATTGAAACAAGTGTTTAAAAATAAATCATTTTACAAGTGATTGGTACCTCAAAGTAAAAACAATTCCTCCGAATAAAATAGCAGTCACAAAGTTTCTGTCACTTTAAAAGGAAAAATTAAGAGAGAAAATGTTTTGTAGGAAAAACTTTTAAAACTAGCTTTTGGGAGATGATTAAAGATTTTAATATTTAAAGAAAGATTATCCTCAAGAAAAATTTGATTCACACCCTAGGTTTTAGAAATACATTTAGGGCTGTAAATCAAAAGATTTTCAAAAGAGAAGTTTTGAAAAAGTTTTTTGAAGTGTTCTTATCTAAAATTGATAGAAAGTGAATGTATCTTTGAATAAGACATTTTGAAAAGGAAATAGACAAGAATTTCTTTTAAATACATTATAGTTCAAGATTTAGTTAAAGAAAGAAAACTAAATATACTAATACTAACGGATTTTTCAAAAACCAATTTTTACTTAGAATAAAGACTAAGTAAATCCATTAGTATCAATATATCACAATTATTTTGTAATAAAATATTATTCAATTATCACAGAATAATAACAAAGAATAATTATACTATAAATAATCATGCTACAAATCTATTTTAATATAGTTAAACTATGGAACAGATATTCCACAGAATTGCTTTATATCATCACAATTTAAGTACGTCAAAATAAATTAAATACTTATGTTATACTAAGCAATTACCAATAACATGCATATATATCAAATAGACATGACAATCATTCAGTAGAACAATAAGCATTAAGACATATTTTTATTATTAGTGATTTTAGATAAACAACATGTATTATCACTAATATTAAAAATATCACAATTAATTGCACGGAAACATTAAGAAAATATCATTATTTGATAGTTATCAATAATTTCAAAGTGCAAGAAATTATGCTTATAATATTTTATCAAATCAAAATTATGAAACTAATAAACATTGAATTGCTTCAATCCATAATTTTAATAAGATAAAATAATTTCACTAAATATTAAAATATTCATAGGATTGAATATTAGCATCTAACTTCCTACACTATATCTAATAATTGTCACTCTAGCATATTACAATTATACTCATAACAATTATTAATGATATATGTAAGCTCGAGAAACTAGTTGAAAAGAAATTCACATGTCCTTTAAATATTGTCATTTAATACTTGTGATCTTAATTACAACTCCTCGCTAATAAAATTAAATTTAGAAATATTTCCCAAGTATATAAAATATTGAGAATTTTATACACATAACTTAGAAAATACTTCAGCTTTCAATATTAGTGATTTTTAAAATATGCATTATTTACTTAGAACTTAAATTCTAAATATTGTCACTAATATCAAAAGTATCACAATTATTTATAACAAAATACTTAAAAATATCAGAGCAATAAAGCAAGATATCATTGACTAATACTCAACAAATATTTAACATATAAATAATTATGCTGCTAACTTATCCTTGTCTAACTACCACATATGCATATAACATTGTAAGCAAGATAATTAAACTAATAGCAAAAAGTACGAGGTGCTGGATTTCCAAAAAATTCACAAGTCTTTTAAATATTGAAAATTTAATACTTGTGAACTCATTTGAGAATTCCTTGCAGATGGGATTTCTAACATATATGCAAATAAATAATATCCCAGTTTCAGTAACCAACTTGGACAAAATGAATTCATCAAGTTCTTTAACAAATATCTGCAAGTTATTCTACTAAGGACAATCTCGAAAGAAATGAACTGGTGTCCATGCACTAGTTCCTTAATTGGTGTAGAGAGTGTCCAATAGAGTTGTTAGAATTGAAGCGGTTTCCTTGTCTAGAAGATCAGAGCATCACATTAGCAAGGAATTGACAGCTTCTAGGAATGACTTTCATGTCTTTCTTACAACCTGCATCATCTATATCTATATAGCAAATTAGGTTAAACCTATTATCTTCAGGATACCTGATTCTAAGAATTGGTGATCCCCTAAGATATCTAACAATTCATTACTTAGCTATAAGATAAGATTCTCTAGTATACACTTGGAAACTTTCAAATAGGCATTTTGAGAATAAAATATATGGTCTTTATGTACTTGAATAAGTAATGAGTTGATCATACCTCTACAGTTTGGTCACTTCTGTTCATCTACCTGATTTGTCCTGATCAAGCTTAGTGGTTTGTTGGCAAGAAGTCTTGGCAGGTCTAGAGTCTTCTAAATTGCGCATCTTTAAAAGATCCTTGACTTACTTTAATTCCCATTATTCTTTTGAACTATTCATAATCCAAAAAGAATTACAACTCTTCCAACATATTCATCATGTACCTACTCTGCATTTACTTATCAAATATCTCTTGCCAAATTTTCATTAGAAGACCCACATATAATATAATCTTGGTATACTTGCACATATATTATATTGTGTGTGCTTTGTATTCTAGAGAGATATATGTGTATAACTACTCTAATATAAAATTATTTTCAAGTAATTAGCAGTTAGAGTGTCATACCATGTCCTTGACGATTTTCTTGAATCCCTAATTCCATTCATAGAGAGCTTGTGAAGAGAATGATATACAAATTCTTATGATATGTAGCCTTAAAGTCCGGGAAATGTGGTACATCAACTTCAACTTCTAACTCACCATTCAGAAGTGCACTTGTCCACATTCATCTTATAGATATTCATGCTTGAATGCTCAACATGTGCTAGGGATATCTTGTTATTAGGTCATCATCTTGTTGGGCCTTAAATGGATCAAGTCTCGTCACTGGTGCTTACTGTTTGATCTTGAAAGTCCCGAATATTTTGTTTCCATCATCATCGATACCTTCTACTAGATAGTAACCTATAACAACTAGTTTGGCTTTGTCCCTCACAACAATGCCAATACTTATCCAGTCTCTGAGAACCCTTACAATACCAAATACTGTCTTGTCTTGTGGTTTGGGTTCCAGCTTCAGTAGTTTCTGTCTTTGAACTGATTGAGATCATCTTGCATTTGCAATCACCCAATCTAGATCAATTAGTGCATCTTCACTATTATTTGGGATATCAAATGTTAGGTCCCAAAAAATATATGTTCATTTTGATTAGCACTTCTAGCCTTTACTCAATAATCCGGTTTACTAAGAGCTAGACTCCAGGAATTACTTTGACTTCAAACCTTTTGTCTTGGCAGATATGTTCTTGATGTATTCCTTTGATCTTCATTGTGTTGAGTGCGACTAGTAGATCCTTCTTTAATTTACTCCCCCTGAATTGCTGCTAGGATGTATTGAAGATCCTTCACCTTTTTCAATGGATTCTTTTAAAGTTCACGAGTTATGTAGATTAACTACTATTTCCACTACTAAGATCTGAATCATCATCATTTTCATTGTTTCTTTCTGCAACCTTACTTTCATCATTAGTATCTGAATATGACTCTGATATGATGTCAAACTTCAAAGATCCAGAATAGTCATTCATTTTAATGCTTGGGAGCTTGGTGTAGTTGAACGATACATTCAGACTTTCAATCACCTTCTGGTTTTACATCATTTAGCCCTTGAAAGCTTTCGATTTCAATGAGTAGCCGAGGAAAATTTTTCCATGAGCTTTAACTTCAAACTAGCCAAGATACTCATCTAAATCTTCATTAAATATCAATTTCCTCCAAACACACGAAAGAGCTTCAGTGTTTGCTTTTGGTTGGTCATTAACTCATATGATGTTTTTTCATGATCTTGGTGCAACATGTTGTGTTAATTGCTTCAGCTTCAAAGTACCTTTATCAGTGCAGACTTCATTTAGAACTTAATTCGTGAAATTTAGTATCATTATCTGACTTCAAAGTTCTCACAACTTACTTTACTTCCATTTTGATCTACCTGATGTGATCAATTACAATCTGTGATATCTTATCTGTTGAATGCACGAACATCACCAACTTGTAATTAGGGTTGTCACCAATTACCACTAAGCATATTTCTTTCATGACATAATTTGCTTCAATGTGATATTTCCATTGACTTCCCTATATGACATACTTCAAATTCCTTTTGGATAGAATTCCAAATGAAGCAGTCATCTCACCAATTTCATCTTTATCGGAGAATCCATTGTCTTGTTCACCAAGTGTGAGAGCTTCCTATGCCATAACTAACTCTTTACTGATGCAGCTTTACTGAAAAGTACACTTCACCTTTGCATACAAAATCCATGTCAGCTACGAACAAATTTTCTCACTCTCAGGTGAGTGAGCTTCCAACCTTCTTGTTTGAGATCAAACTCTTTTCCTTTTCAATGCTTTTCCAGAAAACCCTTGACAAAGAATTCCCTAGTGCCCTGTAGATAGTGCTTAAGTCCTTCAACAAGAAAGATGCTTCCATTGATGACAATTCCAAAAATCATTATAGCCAAATCCCTTGTACATCCTTTGTTGTTATCTCCAAAGGTTACCATTGGGTAAGCTTTCTCAACCAACTGTGTTGTCAAAGCTTTAATCTTAATCATATGCCTCGTGTAATAAATGTCACGAAATCACATAACTTTTCTCTTTTATTACATACTCTACAATCACAAATGATTAAGCTTCTTGGTACTCAACTTTAATTGAGTCCAGATAGGTTAGAGATATTTCTTTAAATAGTGGTAACAACAGCTTCAACCTTAACATACAAAATTTATCTTTAACTGATCACTTCTCATATATAGCAGCCTTGACAAAGTAGTCTTAAGGATATGAGACTAGTGATTCCAACCTAACTTAAGGTGAACTAGCAGTCTTTACCCTATTGTGATTCTTATACATGCTTTGTCTAAGATTATGCAAGTCCTAAGATATGTATTTTCAAATTTTACTAAACAGGCATGGAAATAAGAACACATGGTAAACATTCAGCTTCAACGCATTATAGATAAGAATTATGCAATTTAGGCATGTTATGCATATTAGAAAATTCAGTACTATCTACTTTAATCATTCTACACAAGTGTAACAGATATAAAGCAGATTTACAGAAATTCAATAATTTTCTAAAAGCACATCGATAGAAGAACTAACAAATTAATTATTAATTTTGTCTAATCCATTTCTATCATTGTTTAACATTTTAGCTATCTCTAATTACCTAAGTCAGTTTTAGATTAAGCTTCGAATCTACATGTTTTACTGACTACTTAGATAATTCTACCATCTTTTAATATTTTATTTCTTAACAAGCAATACATGATATGATATGACATTTAAGTGGAACCATGTGAGTGCAAGCAAATCATGTAAAAATAAGTACATAAACAATTTAATATGCATAATATTTGAATAAAACATTATGAGCAACATCAAATTCCGCATACACTTATCAAGTCATTTATCACAATAAGAACAAACATAAAATAACTAATATATGACCTATTTGTCTATTTAGCAATTTTCACAACATTAGCAGAGGTATTAAATCACAGAAGATTTGAATCAAGTTCCAGTAAATGTTCAAGGATACACCTAACTGTCTAGAACACCCTATCTAATTCTAGATATTCATTTTACTGCATAGTCAATCAAGTATGAAATTTACTTATTTAAACTCATGAATCCTAGCATGCAATCTTATTCTTAGCAATCAATTAAGCATTTAAGTCCTAAGAAGCTAACATGCTGACATGAATATAATATATTACAAAACTTAATAATTATACAATTCTGAATTAGATAAACGTATACTAGTTAGAATGTGTACTTGTGAAGTGCTTAGTGATTCATCTCCAGTGTTGGTCATTGATGCTAGATATCCATATGGTTCATCACTGTCACTAATAGAATCAACCTTGCATTCAACTTCATCAATAAATGTTTTCCCTTGCTGCATCATCACTAATGCCTTAATATCCTGCTTCAACCCAACATAGTGTCTGTCATCTTTTGCTTGTACAGGCTTCTTCAAACTGTGTAGCAAAGCCATGATCTTGTCTTTTATTTTAAACCATCCCTATTTTACAAACTCCTCTTGAACTGATCTTGAAAATCTCCTTCATAGAATCTATAGGTAAGGATCTTAGATTTAGAATTGAGATTTCGTCTGAATCTGATGCCACTAAACTTCTATTTGCCCTGCATGCTTGTCTTGTTGTCCAGATTCTCAAGTTATTCCAAAGTGTCAAATTCACTTATAACACCTTGACCACTACCTTGAGCTACAACATCATCAATTCAGCTTCTTGGATCATTTTGTTTCTGTTCAGAGGTTCTCAACCTTGACTTCAATCAAATTTGGTTCCTGGGTCACAAATATAGTGGATATGCTAATAACCTGTTTTACTAAATATTATCTTCTTCATCTCTTGTTCTAGTTCATAGGCCTTCAGCACATACAAGTCTTTTACAGACAATGTGGTTGTATCATTAGATCTCTGTTGGCTGTAATCATGTGTTCCAGATGATCTGCAATGTTAGCACGAACTTCCTGTAATCTTCCTGTTTAATAATCTATAAAGCTTGTATTGAGATGCCAAGTAGTCCAGTCTATTCTCCTTCACTACTTTAACCCCTAAGATTTTTTATCCAAAAATACAACTCAAATTAACTAAAAATTATACTCAAATTAATCTCTTCTTTTGCAGCTTCCAAAATATTAATGGGATCATATGGAGTAAACCTTTGAAGAATTTAAAACCACTATTTATTCAGCCTGTTCCAGAATTAACTTCATTGAAAAATCTTCAGTCAATTTTAGTTGTCTTCAATTCCCAGAAAAATCTTCAATTACAAACCCCCTGAGCACCCTCGAATTAATATTTAATAAAAATTTAGATTTACAGAATTTTTAATTTTCTTAGAAAATAAATTAATCAAAAATAAAAATATACAACAAATTAATTTTCAAGAATTTTGAATTTTCTTAAAAATTAAAATATCATAAATTACTATTTAAGAAAAATTTTAGTTTTCAAGAATTTTAAATTTTCTGGAAAAATAAATAAATCTAAAATAAAAATTAAAAAATAAAAGGTATAAAACTAGGGGTACCAAATAATATTTTGGTATTAAGTGGCGCCAAGATTATGTTGCGCCTGAGTTTTGTTGCGCTGCTCGTGTTGTACATCATGCACAACAAAGATTAAGTGGCGCTGTCAGTCAATTAACCTCCACGCATCAAATAAGTCAAAGAATAGATGACATTTTCATAAGTCAAACTAAATACATCAATTACTTACTCAAGAGGTTTGACATGCAAGATTGCTCACTTGCCAAAACTCCAATGTCTACAGCTACAAAACTCGATGAAGATAAGAAAGGAAAAAGTGTAGACATTAAGACCTACAGAGGAATGATTGAATATCTTCTCTATCTCATAGCTAACAGACCAAAAATTATAATTTCCACCTGTCTATGTGTAAGATTTCAGTCAAATCCAAAGGAATCTCATCTCATTACTGTCAAAAGGATTTTGAGATACCTCAAAGGAACACCTTTCATGGACAGAGGATGGTGTCTTGGTTTAGCAAAAAGTAACAATCAGTTTCTACTTCCACAGCTGAGGCTGAATACATAGTTGCTGGAAGCTGTTGTGCTTTGGAAAAGAAATCAACTAAGGGACTATGGACTAGTTTTGGAAAGAATTCATATCATATGTGACAACACTAGTGCCATCTCAATTGTTGTCAATCCAGTCAACCATTCCAAGATAAAGCACATTGATGTAAGGTACCATTTCAAAAGGGAACATACAAAAAATGGAGTGATTGAATTATTCTATGTTCCTACACAAAAATAGCACTACTAGAAAAACTGCGTAAAATATCAGTTGCCAACTGATGTCTGAGAAATTTCTGACCGATGCCTTCGCATGTGATGTTAAAAGTATATACTTTACACATCAATTTTCAAGTGATGTTAAAACAGATATAAGACATCGTCTCCTAAGTAAAGATGATGTTAAAACCAATTTTGGACATCAATTTTCTTATAAAAGTCGATGTCTATAGCTATATTTAACATCGGTTATTTTTATAGAGACGATTTACTAGTTTCTTTAAGACATCATGTTTTATCTTTGTATCTAATGTCTATTACAAATTTAACATCAATTTTTTCAGTTTAAATGAGGTAATAGCTTAATTAAGACATCATATTTTTTAAAGACCAATTGATGTCTTTATAATTTTAGACATCAAATTTCTTTTATAAAATATTATTAAATATACTATTACACATCGTTTAAAAAAAATTTGTGATGTTATTTCTTTAGGTTCAGATAACAGTGTCCTGTGTACATTGATATATATTAGCCAAAATCAATTCAACCAACTAACAAACTTCTTCAACCACAACCAAACTACAAAAAAAGAACTGCTTCCACAAAAAGAAATTTAAATTACCAAACTCAATTGATATATATATCATTACCAATAACCAAAGTAACACATCCACATAAATAAACATGGCTAGCTAAAAGTACTTCAATCCAAACAAAATAGAAATTAACCATTCAACTAAACAACCCTAACACTTAGTTTAGTTCCTCTGTTCTTTGCTCTACATGATCATTAAGGGTTGCAAACCCTGAAAAGATCGCTGTCTGTTTCAACTCTTACACCAATTTAAGCAATGAATCAGCTGCCTAAACCTGTTTTTAACATTTCATAGATCTTATGAGTGAAAGTTATGGAAACTATGTCGGGAAGTTAAGAAGCATGTATACAGCATACATGGTGACATATAAGCTACTTCCACCAAGTCATATTGTTATAATAGCACAAAGAAGATTACTTCAGTGTGACACCAATGTTCATCATTATTTGTAAGTTTCCATTAGAATGGATCACAAATCATTTCTATGTATATAAAGATCTGAGATTGCATCATCATATCATCCTGGATGCATGCATCTCCATCATGGGAGCTTCTTATGAATTTCAAACAGGTGGATCGTTAACCTGCAAGGTACACAATTCCGTTACTTTATGACATTCGTTCAATCTGATGCAAATGAAACTAGAGCCTGTGGATTACATA
This sequence comes from Oenanthe javanica, assembly GCA_008931105.1. Classification (NCBI taxonomy): domain Eukaryota; kingdom Viridiplantae; phylum Streptophyta; class Magnoliopsida; order Apiales; family Apiaceae; genus Oenanthe; species Oenanthe javanica. The sequence goes on from QRFB01015234.1 coordinate 16,728, forward strand.
ATAGATTGAAAACTTGCATGTTGCAACACTTAAGAGGCCAAATTTAACTAAAGAACAATGAGCTCATGTATATTGTGAATTGGCAAATTTATCTAAAGGAAGTTCATATAATTTACTTACGAATAAAACTGAATAAACATTAAGCAGGTAGGTTCATCTAGGGGCACATGCTTCAATAGAAGCTGTGATTATGTTTATATTTAGTCCTGGACCTGGTCAGCTCTGTACAGACCTTTTTAACTGTACCAATGATTTTAGGCTTTTCTTTAATTCAAAAAATCAGTCTAATGATCAAATAACAATCAGTATAATATATACCAAGTGTTTACTTTTTATTTCTAGTTATGATAACAATTAAAACAAGGTGTGCCTGAATTATATGATACACGGTACAACACCAAACTAAATCAGCTTAGATCCACCAAAATTTAACACATACTCAAATGTAATAAATGTTAGGGAGTATACTGAACTATTTGTTTGAAGTTTATGACATTGTCCTTTTTATTGAGAATCTTGAAAGCATATTTTAGCATTGTTTGTGTATTATATATTGTGGATAGTCTAGTATCAAATGGGATATCATAAGATTAGACAAACCACTGGAATGACTGAAGTATTATTTGGAAATAATCTATCTTGATTATTGAATAATACTTGTATGCTTTGTGTATATTGAACGGGATTAAAATATTAGAATTGTTCTTCTATTCTGATAATAAAGAAGAACTAAGATTCTATAATATTATTATTGCTTAGGTTCTTAATCCGGATACAGTGATTGACACTTGTATGCAATGCACATGTTTTGATTCATATGTGATGTGATTTTTTGTTAATCACGATATTATGTATTGGACAATGACATTGCATACAGAGTGGGATATTGACTGTAAAAGGAAACCGTGTCCGAAAATATTCGGGTGATGATGTCCTCTTGAAAGCTCATAAAGATAATTATGCTTTAGTCCTGCAGGCAGATTTGTTCTTGCATAATTATAAGGTTGAGTGGATGATCAAGGATAAAAGATATTGATTAAATTAATTATCAGAAATTAATTTAATTAATGGACATTCGATATCTTAAACATGGGGAATTTAATAAGCAAATAATATTGGAGCCGAATTAAATAATTAAATTACGGCATTAGGGGAGGTAGTGCAAATATTAATTCTTTAATGGATTGAATTAATATTTAATGACATTGGGCTTGACCCAGAATGTCATTGGAAGGCCCGACCTAATTATCCAGGATCCCTACTGTAGCCTATATATTCATCTTATTCTCTTCTAGCTAAGGGTTGGAAAAATTAGGGTTTTTGTGAGCAGCCGTTCAAGGAGGCAACCAAGAACTAGGGTTCCAAGATCTCAAAGCTAGAAGGGAGGCAACCTTGGGAGGATCGAAGGCCACATTTCGCTCAAGGTGAATACAGGAATATAGTAAAAGATGTGGATTTCAATTGCTTGCGCCGTAGCGATTAAGGTTAACTTTCTATTCAAACTCGTTCATTTTCATATCATAAAACGCAGCATCAATGTTCGATTGTCCCAACAATTGGCATCAAGAGCCAGGTTCTAGGGTTCTGCGTTATATGATATGATGTCCATGTCGTAATTATGTATGTATATAGTGTTGGGTTTGTATTGTTTTTTGATGCAGGTTGTTATCCACTATTATGGCCATGGTTGTAATTATATTTTTGGATTCCACGTGGTTTATCGTGGTTGTAAATTAAATCATGAGGGTTGATCATGATTAGTTTTGGTTTTGATTTCTATTCTGATTGTAATCTTTTAATTCGAATTATATTCAATTTAGATTATCCTCTGATGTAATAGAATAGATATTTCTGTTGTATCTATCGTATGCCATTGTTTGAACAACGAAGATGAGAGAAACAGAGCTCTTCCGCTGCTATATGCTGTTTTCGTGGCTGCTTCGTTGTTTTGGCTACTGATTTTGCATACGATATCCAATTGGGGTGAATAATACTTTTTCGGAAACGGCAGAACGAGACCTAGACCTAGATTTTTCAGGCCATTCTGAGCTCGTTTAGGCAGTCAAACAGGCCCATGAAGATTTTCAAAAATTTTCAAGGGATGAATTTGAAGATTATTTTCGGGGCCATAATAGTGTATGTATTTTATTATGTTTTACATAATGTTTTCTTATCTTGAATATTGCTACTATGTGTTCCATGTTTGTTTGTTATGCCATGTGATACTAACCCTTCGCATGCTAGAACGACATGGACATAGGGTTGTTTTATTATGCTTTAAACATGATGAGTATGCTACTATGTTATGTGTTATATGTATTATTATTATGATACATGTGGACTGCGAAAAAATGACATAGGGCGATTCATTTAGATAAAATCCTCATAGTAAAATACTAAGTGGGAGAGGGAATTATCCCACTCCCCCTTTATAAAGGATATTATGAATGAGACGATATCAAAAAAGTTCAAGATGCTTACAATTAAGGCCTATGATGGAACGGGAGACCCCTCAAATCATGTTCTCATGTTCTCAAATGTATTGCTGCTGCTGCCCATCAATGATGCCGTCAAGTATAGGGCGTTCCCCCAGACCCTGAGTGGTATAACTCAACGGTGGTTCAGTCGTCTACCACCTAACTCTGTTGGGTCATTCAAGGATCTGAGCAAGGCCTTCATTAGTCAGTTCATCAGCAGCAAGACTCATGAGAAGAGCTCAGCTTCACTAATGAACATGCATCAGGGAAAGAATGAGTCCTTGAGGGATTATATGAATAGATTCACAAAGGAAGCCTTGAAGGTCCCTGATTTAGATTAGAAAGTAGCCATGATAGCCTTGCAGCAAGGAACTTCTGATGAAATTTTCAGGAGATCATTGGCCAAGAGGGCCCCCGAGAGCATGAATGAGCTTCAGGAGAGAGCTGGAAAGTATATCAAGGTCGAGGAAAGTATGAGGAAAGCCCAAGAGTTTCAAGCCTCAAGCACCTACTCCAAGAAGTGACCCAACGATACTGAGTATACTATCGATACCAAGTATGCAAAGAATGATGATGTTAATGACTCCAAGAAGAAAGGAGGATCCAAGTTCACTGAGTATGCAAGGCTAAACACTGCCCGTAACCACATACTGCTGGATATCGAGAAGGGTAAAGACCTTCGATGGCCTAAGCCACTAAGAAATGATCCTGAAAAAAGAAATAAGAACGCGTACTGTCGGTTCCATAGGTATGTGGGACACGACACTGATGATTGCCGTCAGTTAAAAGATGAGATAGAGTTTCTGATTAGAAGAGGAAAGTTGGAAAAGTACACCAATGAGGGTGCTAGACATGACAGGAGTCACAATGACAAATGAAGGGTCATCGACCCCAAAGATAGAAATAATTAGCCCTGAGGGCCTGTGATCAATGTAATTTCAGGAGGACCAACAACATCAGGTAACTCCCGAAACTCCAGGAAGGCATATGCCAGAGAGGTAATGAGCATCGTAGGAGAACCTTCTAAGAGAGCAAGGTCTGAGGTCTCTTTGTCGTTTGATGATTCTGACTTATAAGGGTTAAGATTCCCCCACGATGAACCCTTGGTAATCACCCCTGTCATAGGAAACTCTCCGATGAAAAGAGTCTTAGTAGATGGTGGATCGTCCGTAGACATCCTATTTTATGATGTCTTTGTGAAAATGGGATATAACGATTCGCAAATGACCCCCTCCAACATGCCTATCTATGGTTTCAATGGAAGGAAATCTCGGATATAGGGAATTATATAATTACCCATGACTATTGGCGAAGAAACTCGACAGTCCACTCAAATGCTGAATTTCCTGGTTATCAAGGTAAACACCACCTACAATGCGATCCTTGGCAGGACTAGGCTGCATGCTTTCAAGGTGATCGCCTCTACGTACCATCTGAAGCTCAAATTCCAGACTAGGAATGGAGTGGGAGAAGAGAAAGGAGATCAAAAAATGGCTAGGAGTTGTTATGTGGCCGCCTTAAAGTCTAGTGGCACTGGGGGTAGGTTCTACCTATTGAAGACATACATGTGAGGGATCGAGAAGAAAGAAGGGGTAAGCCCACAGAAGACTTGGAGCCTGCTCATTTAGATTCTCTAGATCACGAGAAAGGGACATATGTGGGGACTTCACTTCCCAAGGACCTGAAATAATAGCTGGTTCAATTCTTGCAAGATAACAGAGATGTCTTTGCTTTGACGGCAGCCAACATGCCAGGGATAGACCCCAAGCTTATAACGCATCAATTGAATATGAATCCTAGAAGGACAGCGGTCAAATAAAAGAAAAAAAGTTTTTCTCCTGAAAGACAAGAGGCCATTAAGCAAGAATTAAAGAAGTTGTTGGAAGCTGGATTTATTGAAGAAATTCAATTTCCTGAGTGGCTAGCTAACCCTGTGATGGTCAGGAAGAGCAATGGAAAGTGGAGAATGTGTGTGGACTTCACAGATTTGAATGATGCATGTCCTAAGGACTATTTTCCATTGCCAAGGATAGACACGTTGATAGAAACCACAACTGGGCACGTGATGCTTAGCTTCATGGATGGATATAGTGGCTACAACCAGATTAAAATGCACCCCGATGACATCCCTAAGGTATCATTCATTACTGAATTTGGTGTTTTTTATTATCTGGTTATGGATTTTGGGCTTAAGAGTGCAGGAGCCACATATCATAGGCTTTGAATAAAATTTTCAAGCACCTCGTCGGTAAGACCATGGAAGTCTACGTTGACGACATGTCAGTCAAAAGCCTAGACAAGGCCGATCATCTTGAACACTTGAAGGACGCATTTGAAGTTCTGAAAGCCCACAAGATGATGTTAACCCCGACCAAGTGTTCCTTTGGTATAGGATGATGGAAAATTTCTAGGCTCGATGGTCTCCAAGCAATCTTGGACATGGAACCCACCAAGACAGTAAAAGATGTTCAAAAGCTCACAGGAAGGATAGCAGCCTTGGGGCGCTTCATATCCAAGTCAAGAGAAAAATGCCTACCATTCTTCAAGGCCCTCAAGAAGGTCAAAAACTTTGAATGGAATGACGAGAGTCAAACATCTTTTGAAGAGCTGAAGAAATATATGGTTGATCCACCCTTGCTTGCCAAACTGAAACCTGAAGAAGTACTATACCTGTATCTTGCTATTTCAAGCTCAGTCCTGAGTGATGTTCTTGTGAAGGAGGAAGCAAAGGTTCAAAAACCCATTTATTATGTTAGCAAGATTCTGCATGGATTAGAGATGAACTACTCAAAGGTTGAGAAATTTGCCATAGCATTGATAATGGCTTCGAGAAAGCTACGCTAGTATTTCCAGGCGCATGTTATTGAAGTCTTGACAGACCAGCCCCAGAGAAACATACTGCATAGTCCTAAGGCCAATGGAAGTCTAATCAAATGGGCTATTAGGCTTAGAGAGTTTGAAATCAGGTATAGTTGAGTTGGCCTAGTTTTGCAAAGTCGGGATGGGTTTGTTGTCGAGTATGCAATCAAGTTGGATTTCCCTACTACAAACAACGAGGCAGAATACGAAGATTTGATAGTTGGGCTTGGCCTGGCCAGAACCCTAAGGGTGAAGAGTTGGAAGGTATGTGGCGATTCAAGGATAGTAATCTCTCAAGTAAATGGAGAATTTGAGGCCCGTGAAGAGACTATGACAAAATATTTGAGAATTGTTAAAGCTCAAGCCACGCAGTTTGAAGAATGCCACTTTGAATACATCCCGAGAGAGGAGAATGTGAAGGCTGATGCCCTGTCTAAATTTGCATCGTCAGAGATTGAGAGTTACCCTTGTAGTGTTTATTTCCAAGTCTTGAAGATCCCAAGCATTGATGCTAAACTAGTAGCCCCGATTGGGCTGAGAGCATGTTGGATGGATCCCATCAAGCTTTAATTGGAAACAGGGAAAACACCAACCGATCCTGTGGAGGCACGCAACCTATCAGTAAGGGCCTTAAAGTATGCTCTTATAGAAGGAATACTTTATAAAAAATCCTACGTGACACCCTACTTGAAGTGTCTGAGACCCCATGAGGCTGAGGCTGCCCTAAGGGAGGTTCATGAAGGTATATGTGGCCAACACCTTGGAAGCAAGGCTCTTTCTCATAAAGTCATGAGGTTGGGATTCTATTGGCCTGAGATGCTTAAAGATGCTAAAGCTTATGTTAAGAAATGTGATCGTTGCCTAAGGTTTGCGCCCGTCGTTAGGCAGCCCCCTGAGATGCTGACCTCCATCAATTCCCCACTCCCCTTTGCTATGTGGGGAATGGATATTAAGTTTCTCATTGTTGCCATCAACTACTTCATTAAAGTGGATAGAAGCAAAGCCCTTGGCCAAGATTGACATTAAGAATGTGACTCAATTCTTCTAGGAGATTGTTATATGCAGGTATTGAAGGGTTTCGGGCATGAAAACGCAGCGGAATTAACGTAAAAACAATAAAAATTCGAAACCCAATCGCAGGATCCATGTATAACATTGGATGATTATGGTGAAGAAGTATGTACCTTAACAAAGCTTTCATATGCTGTTTAATGGAGGCAGTCCTTTGTTGCAAAGATTTGCTCTCTAAAGAAGTCCACACGAACGCCCGA
>QRFB01015235.1:0-23334 GCA_008931105.1 Oenanthe javanica
CATTATTTCAAGTGTACGATTTCACACAGTTATTATAAGCCTACCGATACAAGTGTAGTTTTTACGCAAATTTCTACTTCAATTAGTCTTCTATTCTATTCTTTTTTTGTTATGTAATGGGATTTGCTAGAAATTATGTTAGCTTCTATATATATTTGATTCTTGTATACTGTGTGTTACAGNATACCAGAGATGTCCAAAGGATGGAAAAATTGGGAAGAGAAATGGTTAAAAATTGTGGTGGTCTACCACTTGCTATCATCATTTTGGGGGGAATTCTTGTAACAAAACCTTCTTTGATAGAGTGGGAGAAGGTATATAATGATAGTTTATTTTCCCTCAAGACGGGTAACGGATTGGGAGAAGATTATCAAAGAGAACTATTTAATGTTTTAAATTGGAGTTATAATGATTTGCCGCCTCAGTTAAAGCCATGCTTTCTATATCTAGGAAAATTTGGTGAAGATGAATGGATATACAAATATACGGTATTTCAGTTATGGATTGCAGAAGGGCTGGTATTGTCATGCGACAAAAGGGAAGGAGAAACAATGATGCAAGTTGCTGAGTCGTACATGGGGGAACTAGTTCATAAAAGTTTGGTTCAAGTCAGAGGTAACGATGTAGAAGGATCACTTATTACAAAGTTCAAAAGTTGTTCTCTGCATGACATTATGAGAGAAATGTCTCTATCCCAAGCAAAAGTGGAAGATTTTTACGAAGTCATTGATCTCCGAGAACAAAATGATTTTGCTCAGAATCCTTCTAGGTCCGGTTATGGTCGACAACTAGTAGTTCAATTTGAGGAGGGATACACAAGCGGAAAAGCTAATTCCTACTATGTCAAGAAAACCAATCAACAACGGTATCGTTCAATGATACTTTTAAACAAATCCGAATGGAGAAGTTTGTCACCAGTACTGTTGTCACATGTTGCCAATTTTAGGTTTTTGAGAGTTTTTTCTTTGGAAAACGTTGAGTTGGAAAGATCAACCAAACTCGTAAGAGTAATAGAAAGCCTTGTTTACTTGAGATATCTTAGTTTAAAGGCTACTAAATTTTTGACATTTCCATCAATACAGAAGTTGGTGCTACTAGAAACTCTTAGATTAGACACATTTGATAAAATCCGTTTTCCACGATGGTTGTCAGGAAATATGCTGCTCAAGTTGGGACATCTGCGGCATTTGTATTTACCATATTGGAGAAATCACAAGTTTGATAAGAATTTCAAATTACGGTTTGATGGGTTGAGCAAGTTGGAGACACTGGTAAACTTTAATACCGATTGGTGTATGGTTGAGGATCTACCTAAATTACTCAATCTTCAGATGCTAAGTATAACAACTAGTGGTTATGATGTGGAAGAGATAATAAAATATTTAGCTGATATGAGATTGTCATCATCATATTCATGTCTCCACTACTTGGGCCTTGTCATTGATTCAGGCGATCAGGTTGTGGCATTCCCTAATGGTCCTGACACCTTGCGTCAACTATTGTGGGATCAAAAATTCAACCTTCAGGAATTAATAATAAATGGCCAGCTCCCAGAGATGGCTCAAATATTTGAGCAGCAACTTGATAATTCTCTTGCTCATGTATCTTTAGTTCATATCACTAGGTTATTCTTAGGTAATTCTTCCCTAGAAGAAGACCCAATGCCAGTACTGGAGAAGATTCCTTCGTTGCGTCAGCTCCAATTCACAAACACATATATGGGGAAGGAAATGGTTTGCTCAGCCATGGGTTTCCCAAAACTCATCGTTCTTGTACTATATGATCTTCTAAACTTGGTAAAATGGAGGGTGGAGGAAGGAAGCATGCCCCTTCTTCAACAATTGGATATTAGGGCTTGTTCTAAGTTGGAGGAGCTTCCAGAAGGACTGAGATTCCTCAATTTTCTTGATGAATTATATTTATCCGATATGCCTTCAGATTTATGTGACAGGGTCCGAGTGGTAAATGGAGAACAAGGACCCGACTTTTATAAAGTGGCTCACGTTCCTCACCTCGAGATTGACTATCCCGAGTCAGAGTGAGTATTCTCATGCCTCTTGAATGGATTTTTACTTTTTGTTTTCACTTTGTCAAATTTTGTATCATGCAACTCATGTAATGTAAATAGATTATTATATTATTATTGTATTTAATTATATCATTCTTAATATATTATCTCATGTGATTGTTAATCTGTGGTCGAGTTTAAATTATAAAAAAAATAAATTAATTTTATATTGTATAATTATTATATAAATATAAAATATAAATTTGAAAACGAATAAGATGCTAAATAATATATAACATGGATTGGATTAAAATGATTGTTTTTTATTTATATTAAAATATATTTAATATTTCATTGAGTTTTTTATATTTATTTAATATTTAGATGAATTGTATAAATTCCATTTTAAAAAAGAAAATTAAAAGGTTTTATATTACCAAGTTGAAAAGGGAACATTATTAAATACATATTATTAGGTGAATTATATTTCCTAAATTTAAATTCCAACTTACTAATTTATTTAGCTCATGTAATATTATAATAAAAGTCTTATATTTGAGAGAGGTATATTTTATTATATATGAGNAGTTTTATATTACCAAGTTGAAATGGGAACATTTTTAAATACATATTATTAGGTGAATTGTATTTCCTAAATTTAAATTCCAACTTACTAACTTATTTAGCTCATGTAATATTATAATAAAAGTCTTATATTTGAGAGAGGTATATTTTATTATATATGAGAAAATAATCAATTTTATATGATTACTATGGTACATAAATTTTAAATCGTATTAGTAAGAAAAATTTATAATATTAGAAAATGGATGAAAAATGTTCATTGTTAATATTTAGGTTATTATTATTTATTAAATAAAAAATGATAATTGAATCTATTAACTTTAATTTGATTGCTTTTTTTTTGATAAATTTTGCATATATGATAATTTTGTAATATAAATTCATTATTCATAAAAACATTCTCAATATATATTATAAAATAAATATTTAGTTACTCATCTCTCGTCATAACACAAAAGTAGTCACAATAATCATAATTCAAATTAACCGACAAGTAACATAATTTTTTGAATAAATTATATAATTAAAAAGTATTAATGTGTTTATAAGGTGATTAATAATCTTTTAATTCTATTATTCTTTATATGCCTATATATATATATATTATTTAGTTAAAAAGTTTATAAAACCGATAATTTTCACAACATAAAAATTAATAATTTTAAAAATATATATTATTATAAGATTTATAAAACTAAAAATAAATACTAATTACATATATGTATATATTCTAAAAAATTAGATAATTCATTATTAAAAAAAAGAAAAATAGAGTTCAAATGGTATTCAGTTTATATATATTATTAGCTTATAACATGTGCAAAGAACTAATGATATTAATAAATTATATATTAATTATTTTATTATTAATTTCTTTCTACATTTTTTATACAATAATGTTTATATATTAATATTCATAAAATTTAATTATAAGTCATAATTTTAAATAAATAAAAGAGTTTGAATGGTGATAAAATTTAGTTGAATGTGAGTACAATTATATTAAATAAAAATTATAGGGTAAGTGAGATTTTTAAAATAGAAAATAAAAAATATAATTTAGATTCAATGTAATATTATCGTGAGTAATTGTATAAAAGGAGGATTGTCAGTGATAGAGTTATATGTATGATATATTTTTTCTAAAATTAGATTTTATTAAAATTGGATGGTTATGATTTTTTCTATAATTTACTTAAAATTGGAAGGATCTTTTATATGGTTAACTGAGATGAAAAAAAGAGTTCTCTTATTTGATTATAATAATATAATATAGATATCAAAATAATAATTTACTATTTTAGGGTTAGTGGGAAGATTGTGCGAGGATTGAAAATCCCTAATTAAGTAAAACTTTGTCCTTAAACTTATATTTTATGACTCAATACCCAAATACACATATATAAAATGTAAAGATTCATTTTTTTTCAAATTTTCAGTGAAAATTTTGGATTCGAGCTATCTATTTTAGATGTTATTACTTTTTTATAAATCAATTGTTTGAGTTTTGTTTTATATGATGTTATCTAAAAAATCTGAATGTGAAAAGAGAAATTAAAGGAAACGAGCGAGTCACAAAGAGGAGTTACAGATAATTTTGTTATCGAAAAAGTAAATTTTTTAAGCAAACTCGATAAAAATTTGGTAGAAATAAGTGAAAATTTGGGAAAATTTATCGACTTTTGTTTTATCACATGATTTTTTTTTATAATTATGTCAGGAAAAAAAAATTTAAGGTCGAATTTAAAATTTCGCCCACGGGTCTATGATAAGGAAAGGGACCTCCGGAGACAAGTGTTTATGGTGAAATAAAATTTAACAAGTTTTTATAATAATTTATGGTATAAATATGTATATTTTACAAAGTGTCCCTAGTAAAAAAAATATTAAAGTGACTGTTATAAGGAGAAACTGGTATAACAGTAATTTGGAGGTTTGCTGGAATCACGGAGCAAAATATGATGATTTTGCTGATGAACTTGATGAAGAACGCGAAGAACACGGGAGGAAAGTGATAGATTTTGGTAGCTGATCTTGCTGTTGATTCGTTAGAAGGCCAGAGAAAATATTTGCTCTCTTGCTGCCAACTGATGTCTCAACTGAAACAAGAGGCCTACGTACCCTATTTATAGGGATTCAAGCTACACGTAGTTCTTGGAGGACAAGTTACCTATATGGGCTAGGTATTGGTTCGGTCCATCAGGCCCAAATCCTTAGACGTGAAGGGCTTTGGCCCAAGTCTGTGCGGATGTGGAGGGCAAGCTTCTCAAATGTCTGTAACTGCCATGGCCCAAGCCCGTTCGGCTCTGGGGGCTGTCATGGAGTTGTAGAGCAAGGGGTCCCCGTAGGGAGTTATGCGCGATGTGGCCTCGCGGGAGCAGTTGTGCGTGATGTGGCCTCACGGGAGCAGTGTAGAGGTGACCCTGTGCGGATCCCCTGATGAGATGAGAGCCCGTGGGGCTAGCTATCTTCAAATAGATAAATACAGTGAGATATTACCCCGGGGGGCCTTCTATAGTCTTCAGGTTAGCAAATAATACCAAGTGAGGTGAGCCCATGAGGCTAGGAGCTTTTCAGCTAGTAATGAGAAATCCGTGCTAAGTGCTCCGGGCTAGCGAAACGATCCGGAGGCAATGAGCCTGGACAAGCGAGCCGGGCTGAGGGCCTCTCTGTCAAGTCGATGCGACCTGGGAGATGATGATGAGAAGCGAACTGGGCTGGGGGCCAGTTCTCCTCTCTCTTCCTCCTTGAAGCTGAATGAGTCTAAGACTGGTGAGCTAGCGGTACGACCTCACACTAAGCCAAGGGCCTTAGAATATTTTATCATCCTTAGTGCGATGTGAGCTGATTATGGGCCATGAGGCCATGTGAGCCCAGATGCGAGATGGGCCAGCCACTTTATGTCATTGGGCCTGCCTAGGACCCATGTCCAAATATTGGGCATAACAACTACCCCCCGATTCCCCCTCGCCATTAGCGATGCGAGGTGGAATCAGATAAGAACCGACGCCATGAACCTTCTATGTGAAGCGACCAGCAGAGACTTTGAATATTCCTGCGAAGCGATCCGCTAGGCCTTCAGGATTTAGTGAAATATTTCCTGAGAGGTACCCCAGGCTAACGATCCGGGATCCGTGTGAATCGAGCTAACGGAATTATGAACTTCCATGATTCATCCCATTCTTCAATTCACGAGGCAACTGAAGAGTTAGCAATGCGAAGCGATCAGGATATAGCCGTTGGAGGAGAGGCTGCACAAGCTTATGGTGTGGTCGCATGCACCAGATCGAGATGGGTGGCCGAGATTGTGCCACGTGTCGTTGTGTTTCTCTCTCCTCATTTGCCTATAAATATGTGGACTTTCCAATCATTTTCAATCATTTCCAAAATCATTTTCGAGAATTTTTGTCTGAGAGCTCAAGGATCAAACGGTGGTTTTCAGCTGATTTTCATGCCCAGAATCCAGGTGCGAACCAGATTTGTTCATCCTTCTTCGCCGGAATCTTCTAGCGAAGCCAGCTCCGATCAACTTTCATCCAGCGATTCGAGCCCTCCTTCACACACCAAAGGTAACGACCCGAACTCATTATTTTTGTCTTCGCTTTTCCTTGCATCCATGTATATAGCATTTATTTAGTTATTTATGCGTATGAATTTCATGCGATGCGACCCTACTCCCCAGGTCGCATCATCTCGCACACCCTCACTTTTCTTCGCGTCGCGCTCTCGACCTTAGATTTAGGACCGGCTCGTGTGCGATGTGAGGACACTTAGATTACCTTCAAATTTTTCTTTCTTCAATTTTAGGGCACACTCCTTAATTGATTCACCATCTATTTCAGATGTCGAGCGACTCGAACACAAGTACGTCTTCGCCTCTCAGCCATTATCCCAAGGAGCTGCGTGGTTAGGCCGAATTCCAACGTGAGCTGAACGAACTCTCGGGCACGCATCATCATCCCATCATTCCGGGTATAGAGATTAGTCCCGAGGCTGCCGCTAACATAGCTCGGGTCGAGCAGACGAGCTCAGACTCATTTAATTTATTCTTTGACCCGACCTGGTCGATTGAAGACTCTCCCAGGAATGGAGATCCCAATGCCTGGAAGCGGAAGAGGCCTGTGGTGCCGGGCTCGCTCGATCTCTCATTCTTCAACCGCGGGCCGAGGACCATGTCAAAGGAGGAGGCCGAGGCAGAGATCGCTAAGCGGATAGCGGCGCGAGCTCCCAGAACTAGAGCAGATGAGGAACCTCTCCACCCTCAGCAGCCCATTCATCTTCCCAGCGATTCGAGCAACGGCTCTTTGGGAAGTGCCTACTACGAGTCTCGCGACCCAAAGGATAAACGGGTCCGTGATGAATTCGATCCGGAGTTGGAGGAAGAAACGACCTCACACTGGGTCGAGTCTTCAGATAATGAGGAGGACGATGATGTGACCCGATCAATTGATCTGGAAAATTACCATTTCATTCCCGAGGACTCCGATGGCGAGGCCTATATGCCTCCCGACCAGTCCGAGCTTAAGAAGCCGATTTATATAGGCGCGAAGCCTGTGGGTGACGGTGCGAGCAGCTCTTCAACGAGGCCATCCTCTCCTCGAGTGCTCGCGGCTCGCGATCTGAGAACCAATTTGACCTCGAAGTCGCTGGCCGAGGCGGTTGAACAATTCAGGCTGGAGGGTCGCATCGTTCTTCCTCGTCCACACCAGAGATGTTACAGATTCAATCACGAGGAGAACGGAGGTCGCATCCCTAGGATGGTTCTATCCACCTCGCTGTTGAAGGTTGGGATCACCTCGCATGTGCATCCCTTTGTTCTGGATGTGTGCGCGTATATCCACATCGCACCCATCCAAGTCAACCCGAATGGCTAGAGATCGGCCCTAGCCTTGTTCCTTCTGTATAGAAAACAAGGATTTCCGGATCTCGACGCGAAGACTCTGGGATATTTCTTGAATCTCAAGGCCGCGGGGAAGAAGGACTTCGGCTATCTGTACTTCTTCGTTTGGCCTGAGTTTAACGGAAAGAATCTTCTCCACGGCGCCCCGAGCAACGTGGGCCATTGGAAGGAACCGTTCTTTTACATATTCGATGTGACCAGGGTTCAGACCCATTTTAACTATAAACCAAGTAAGTGACTTATCCTCGCTTCGTTTTTGCTTCAGTTCGCTTTTGTAAATTCCTCGATGCTGAACCGTTTTCTTTCCATTTATTTTATTTTAAGTCGCTCCTCCTCGCACTACATTGTCTGGCGAGGCCAAAACACGAGCCGACAGTTTGCTGCACTTGCCCCTCGAAGACAGGAATATGAAGAAGCTAGTGACGACCTCAAACTTGGTCGCTCACGGATTTCTGAGGGAGGGTGCGAGACTAACCCCCCAAAAGCGAAAAGCTATCGTGAGCTCGTCTAAGAAGCGCCCTGCGAAGCGAGCTCGAACTGAGTCCGGTACACCTCGATGATTATCACTTCGCATTTATCATTCTGCTCGCATCATATACATATGTTTCGTATTTGCATTATCATATCATATATATTTTTACAACTGCTTTCTGATCGCTTCGTATTTCTTGTACAGATATGTCGAAGTCCAACATCGCTCCTCCCCCTTTCACCGAGGAGGATGACGAGGTGGCCATTACTGGGGTCGCTCTTAAACCTGTTCAGCCCGGTTCGACCAAAGATTTAAAGGCTTCGGGCAGCAAGCCTCCTTGAGATGAGTCGAAGAAGAGACAGCTGGATGCTGAGGTTGGAAAGGCTGACCCAAAAAAGCTGCGAAGCGGGCCAAGCAAAGACGCGGTCGTGGCCGCTGTTCCTCCTCATGCTTCTGCCACTGCCTTTGCGAAGCTGGCCCACTCTTGTGTCTCCGAGAGCGACCTCAACTCATGGGCTCAGTCCTCTCTTGAGGAGAATAACTCGGCCTTGACTCGGGCCGCTGCCGAGCTATTTTACAGGCAAGCGAGCCGGCAGAAGGAGATCCGGGCCCTGTCCTCGCAAAATGCTATTCTGAATTTTAAGGTCGAGTCCCTCGAGTCTGAGAAGAAAAAGATGATCGTGGATCATAAGCAGAAGCTGAAGGATGAGACCGAGCTGGTGAGGAAGGATCTTCGGGTCGCCCATGGCAAGCTCAAAGAGCTGGAGAAGGACAAAGCCTCAGATAAACAAGCTTTCGAAGAACAGCTTAGCGAGCTTCAAACCCAGATCGCTACTCAAGAGGACGCGATCTCGAACTTTGCTAAGGAGAAGGAGGTCGCAGAAAAGGAGGCCTCTTCTTTGGGCCAGGTCAAGTTCATGAAGACCTTTATGAAGAAGCTGCCAAACTTTGACTGGGGCCAGCTCGGGGAGGCGACTAGGGTTTATGCTGAGGCACTTCGCAAGGAGATGGAGGAGGAAGCTGCCCAGCGAGCCGCCGAGATCGAGGCAAAGCGGGCCGAGGATCAGCAGAACCTGAATGAGGCCTCATAATTCCTTCCTCCTATTTGTAATCAACATTTGAACAAGTAGTTTGTGCTCGCATGTGAGCTGAATTTAAATTTGTTGGGTCGCGGGCACCAACTATGTCTCGCATTTGTATTCGCCGTAACTTTTACTTTAATGCTTTCATTTCTTTTATCTCCTTTCTGTTCGCATCGTATCATTCATGTATGTTCTGATATTGTGCTCGCATCGCATTGAATATTTCCATGCTGCATATTTCCATAGAATTTGCTAAACTGCTTCCAGGTCGCATTGATAAACTAATTATGACTTCGCATTAGTACATTAGTACCCTTGGTTCACCTGTTTTTTCTTTTTATTCCGTAAATGTTAACTACGTCCAGGTCGCTTCTGCGATCTCATCTTTATTGGCCTCGCATGGGAGGCCCGATCCGTTCATCTTTGAAGCGGATGGCCTCGCACCTATGCTGGCCTGAGCTCGTTCCAACGGGGCCCGTGGTTATGGCCTCGCATCGTCCACTTATGTGGCGACGCGGGCCCCACGTCGCATCGCATGGCTGGCCGACAGGCCTCGCCTAGCTTTGCGATTTCTGGCCGCACATTTAACATAGCTCGACTTTAACTGCATGAACTTCAACAAACATTGATACATAGAGGATGAGATATGAAAGAAAATCGTGCATATTCCTTGAAATAATTGAAGAACATAGGGCCAATAGAGTCATTACATCGGCTCGAAGAGGTGTTTATATAACACTACTACCCCCCGAGACTTAGGATGATTTATTCATGCGAAGTCTATAAGTAAATAATACTGCCAGTTACATGGGCAGTTAGGAAAAATACTTCTTGAGATGTTCCGCATTCCATGCTCGCGGAATAAGCTTGTCTTTAAGATCGGTGAGATGATAGGTCCCTTCCCAAAGAACAGTCTTGACTTTGTAGGGGCCTTCCCAGTTAGCGCCGAAGACTCCATGTGCTTGGACCTTAGTATTTGGCATGACCCGGCGTAGGACTAGATCTCCGACCCGGATGGGGCGAGCCTTTACCTTTCCATTGTAGTGCCTAGCTGTCCTTTGATGGTATGATGCCAGACGGGCTTGAGAGTCTGCCTGGGTCTCTTCAATCATGTCGAGATAGAGTCGGTGATTGACCTCATTGTTGTTGGGATCAAAGTGATCCCGCCGGAATGATCCGGAGCCAACTTCCACGGGTACCATAGCTTCACACCCATATGTTAGGGAGAATGGGGTCTCACCAGTAGTGCTTCTTGGGGTGGTATTGTAGGACCACAGTACTCTAGGGAGTTCTTCGGGCCAGCTGCCCTTGCTCTCATCCAGCTTGGCTTTCAGAGTGTGCTTGATTATCTTATTTATCGCTTCTGTCTGGCCATTTGACTGAGGGTGACAGACCGCTGAGAAATCTTTTCTGATGCCCAGGTTGTCACAGAATTCTCGCATTTCCTTAGAATCGAACTGCTTTCCATTGTCCGAGATGAGCTTGTAGGGGATCCCAAATCTGCATACAATAGATCGGTACATAAAGTCCTGAAGCTTTTTGGCAGTGATAGTGGCTAAGGGCTCAGCCTCGGCCCACTTAGTAAAATAGTCGACTGCCACCACAGCATACTTGACCCCTCCCTTAGCTTTTGGGAGTTCTCCTATCAAATCAATTCCCCACATGGCAAAGGGCCATGGGCTCACAAGGGAGGTAAGTGGAGCAGCTGGGATGTTACTGAAGTTAGCATATCTTTGGCATTTGTCGCAGGCTCTCGCGAACTCGAAGGCATCATGTTTGAGAGTGGGCCAGTAGTAGCCCTGACGGAGGATCTTGTGGGCTAGAGAACTACCCCCCGTGTGATTGCCACAGATGCCTTCGTGCACCTCTCGAAGTATGTAAGTGCATTCAGTTCCATCAACACACCTGAGAAGTGGAACATTGAAGCCTCTCCTGTAGAGGACCTCATCATAGATAGCGTACCGTGCGGCTTTGTACTTGATTCTCCTGGCTTTGTTTTTATTTTCAGGAAGAGAGCCCGTTTTTATGTACTCCCAAATCGGGGTCATCCAAGTTGGGGCTGGCTCTTCAACTTCAATTTCCATTAGTTCAAATGGTGAAGGCTTCTTCAGATCTGCCTCCTCAGGGACACTGGGCCTCCTCTGAATTTCGAGGAGAATGACCCCTAACAGAGTGGCCTCGCGCTGAGAGCCAAGTTTGGCCAGTGCATCCGCACGAGTATTTTAGTCCCGTGGGAGTTGTTCAATCCTGACTTCCTTGAATAGGCTGATGAGCCTCCGGGAGCATTTGAGATATAATTCAGTACGGGGACCCCTAGCTTGGAACCCCCCTTTGATTTGGTAAACAACCAACATGGAGTCACTGAAAATATTGAGATTCTTCACCTGCATTTCCAAGGCTAGCTTGAGGCCAGATATGAGAGCCTCATACTCGGCATCATTGTTTGTGGCTTGAAAAGTGAAGTGGATAGCTGTGTTGAGTCTGTGCCCCTCGGGAGTGCCGAGCTCTATCCCTGCACCGGCTCTCTCATTATTTACAGCTCCATCAACATAGAGGGTCCACCAGGGTGCGCTGTTCTCGTTGATTTCTGCTTGAACGGTACTTGAGACCTCAATGAGGGCTTGTGAGCTCTCCTCATCGTGAGGCGGAAATTCTAAAATGAAATCAGCTAGTGCTTGTCCCTTTATGGCACTACGGGGCTTGTAGGAGACATCGAACTGGCCTAGCTCGATTGTCCACTTTAGTAATCGGCCGGATGTTTTCGGCTTATGCATCACTTGCCTTAATGGATAGGCGGTTCTCACTTCAATCTTATGAGCCTGAAAATAAGGTCGAAGCTTCCTTGACGCTAGGATGAGAGCGTAGACCAGCTTTTCCATGTTAGTATACCGGGTCTCTGCGTCGAGCATCCTCTTGCTTACGTAATATACGGGGAACTGAGTGTCTCCCTCCTCTTTAACTAGCACAGCGCTAACTGAGTATTCCGAGACAGCGAGGTAGAGAATTAAAGTTTCCTCTGCCAGAGGCTTGGATAGGAGAACGGGCTGCCCAGATGCTCCTTAATCCTTTGAAAGGCCTCTTCACATTCAGGAGTCCACTCGAACTTTTTCCCTATCTTTTTAATTGCTTTGAAGAACTCTTGGCACTTGTCAGATGATTTTGAGACAAAGCGGTTTAGGGCCGCTATCCGACCGGTTAAGCTCTGGACTTCTTTGACGCTCCTAGGTGATCTCATTTCCATTAGGGCTTTGATCTTGGCCGGGTTAGCTTCGATCCCTCGGTGATTGACAATGAAGCCTAGGAATTTTCCGGATTCTACCCCAAAGACACATTTTTGGGGGTTGAGCTTCATCCGGTACTTCCTCAAGATGCTAAACATCTCGGCTAAATGGCCAACGTGATCCGCGGCTTCCTTAGACTTAACCAGCATATCGTCTACGTACACCTCCATAGTTTTGCCAATTTGCTTTTCGAACATCATGTTGACTAGCCTTTGGTAGGTGGATCCGGCATTGAGCAGGCCGAAGGGCATTCCGACATAGCAATAGAGACCCCTATCGGTGATAAAGGCGGTGTGCTCCTGATCAGGCTTATACATGGGGATTTGGTTGTACCCTGAGTAAGCGTCCATGAAGCTAAGTAGTGCGTGACCAGCAGTTGCGTCCACCAGCTGATCAATTCTTGGTAGAGGGAAGCTGTCTTTAGGGCAGTGCTTGTTCAAATCAGTGAAGTCTATGCAAGTCCTCCATTTCCCGTTCAGCTTTTTAACGAGAACCGGATTGGCCAGCCATGTAGGATAGAAAGCTTCTTTGATGAGCCCGACATCGAGGAGCCGGTCCACCTCTTCTTTGAGAGCTTCGGCTCTCTCTCCACTGACATGGCGCCTTTTCTGCCTCACCCCTTTTTTACTTGGATCAATGTTGAGCCGGTGACACATAACTTTCGGGTCGATTCCTACCATGTCAGCATGAGACCATGCAAACACATTCAGATTGCTCTTAAGGAAGGAGACCAGAGAGTCTCTCATTTCTGGACCGAGATTAGAGCCGATCTTCAACCACTTAGAAGGATCTTGTGCGTCTACCAGAATCGTGATGGTATCTTCAGCTGCCCCAGCTCTTTCTATGTGAGCGGGCATGCGTGGATCAATGTCCACCTCGAATCCCTGACTTTTGCTTGCTTCTCCTACTTCTTTAACAGAGAGCTCCTTATTATTTTGATCTTCCAATATGTATTCCCCGGGTCCGCTTGCGTTGACTAACCTCTCAGAAGTAACTGTGACTTCTCGAGTTATCCCGTTAGGGAGATCTATCACTGTTGAGGTCTCCTTTCAAATCCACTTGCCTTTGCTGATTCTTTTTTCCAACTGCTCTGGGGTCTCTTCATCATCGCTGGCTTCTTCCACGATTCCCTCTATAAAAGTTTGTACTGGCTGGGAGGGCTCCATCATGAGTACCCCCGGTACCGGTTCTACCTGAATTCCCATGCTTTCAAAATAATCTTGTGGGAGCTCTTCGATGGTAATGATGTTACACATAACATCTTCTGACTTTTGTTTGCAGTCTTCTGTATTTATGGCTTCCACTTCCCGGTTCTCTCTTTCGGCCGACCTGAGAGCCTTGTTATAACATTCTCTAGACTCATGTTGGCAGTCCTTTACACATCCTACCCCCTTGGGAGTGGGGAACTTCATCGAGAGGTGGTAGATGGAGGTGACCACTCTCATTTCCTTAAGTATGGGTCTACCAACTATAGCATTGTAAGCAGAGTGCTGGTCCACTACCATGAAATCAGCAACTTGGGTGTCATACAGGGCTCCTCCCCCAGAGTGATGGGGAGTTTGATGAGGCCTTTGACACTAACGGAAGCTCCGGTGAACCCATATAATTGGCCGACTGTGGGTGTGAGGTCCTTGTCGAGAAGACCCATCTTCTGGTAGACTTCATAAATGAGGACATTGACAGCACTTCCATTGTCAACGAGTACCCTGTGTACATTCGAAGAGCCAATCTTGACTTTAACCACCAAGGCATCACTGTGGGGATGGTGGACCCACTTGGCATCTTCTTCTGTGAACATGATGTCTGTCTCCTCTCCTTTAAATAGCTTGGGAGGCCTTTGAGAGAGATGATGAATGTTAGTGAGAGGCCGCTCCTTGGCTTCTCGAGCGTATCGTTCCATAGCTCTTTTACTATCTCCACCAATGTGAGGACCCCCTATGATAACATGAATACTGCCCTCTCGAGTGGTTCCAAGGCCGGGTCTTACTTTATTGTCGGGTGCCTTATCTTTCGGAGGAGGGGGCGGGACGTTGTGATAGTCACCCCCTTGATGCCTCTTCACCTCTCTCACTACCCATTCAGTGAGGTGACCGCTCCTGATGAGGTCCTCAATTTGATCTTTCAGATGTCTGCAGTCGGCAGTATCATGGCCCGACTGATCATGATAAGCGCAGAATTTCCGAGAGTCCTTTTTTCCGTAATTTGTCATTGGTGGAGGCTTCTTGAAAATTCCTTTAGCAGCATTGATGGCGTAGATGTGCTCAATTGAGGCCACCAGGGGGGTGTGGCGATCATATTTCCGATAGGGCCTCCTATCTTCTGATCTGTTGCTTTGAGGGGACCTATCTCTTTCCTGTCGGTCTGACTTTCTCGGGCTGGGGCTTCTGTCCCTTTGGCCCTTGTTTCTATTATCTGGGCTCCAGGATCTCTTGCGTTTGCTATTTTTTCCCCGAAATCCGTTGCTGTTGCTCTTCTTTAAAGCAAGCATAGATTTCTCCACATATTTAAAGAGTTCAGCCTGCCTATAGAACTCAGACAGTGTCTCAGGTGTCTTAGCTTGAAGACTCTTCCAGAAATCAGTTCCC
The DNA here is from genome assembly GCA_008931105.1 of Oenanthe javanica. NCBI lineage: Eukaryota > Viridiplantae > Streptophyta > Magnoliopsida > Apiales > Apiaceae > Oenanthe > Oenanthe javanica. The sequence continues at coordinate 14,914 of QRFB01015235.1, forward strand.
TCCTTAAGTCCTGCTATCAGGAAGTTCTTTATAGCCTCGTCAGTTGCTCCTCTAACTCGGGGTACTTCGGCATTAAATCTCTTGAAGTAATCCTGCAGGGTCTCTCCCTCCCTCTGTTTGACATTAGCAAGAGTCGCCACAGGTGGGGCATAGAGCATAGAGGACTGGAATTGCTTGATGAATATATCCGCCAGCAGTTCCCAAGAGTCGATCACAATGGGCCCGAGTTTGGAGAACCATTGTTGGGCACTGTCTCTGAGAGAGGCGGCGAAGAGCCGGCAGCGGGCTAGCGTGGAGACCTGGTAGACCTCCATCTCAGTATTGAAGCGGATCAGGTATTCAGCCGGATCAGTATCTCCATTGAAAGTGAGGTTTGGATTGTTTCTGAAGACGGCAGGCAGAGGTGCGACCCGGATCTCATTAGTGAAGGGCGACTGAGTGGAGATAGGATTTGGAGCATTCTTTTCCTTTTCCATACGCTCCAAGAGCTGCCTAAGATCGTCCACTCGAAGGTTTCCCAGCCTCTCATCATTATTATTTCCGTTGCTAGCTCTATGTGACGGAGGTGGTGCCTGCTCACGCCTTCGGCCTCCTTCTTCTCCACTTATTGCGGATTGAGCTTCCTCGTTTCTTCCTCTGGGAGGGGGCCTCTCCGGCCCATGAGCACGATGCGGGGACCTGACGCGCTCGCGATGGCGAGGGGGTCCTTCCGCTTCACGTGCTGGACTCGGGGGCCTCGCCTCAGTGTTCTTAGCTCGGGCTCTCTCCAGTTTTATCCTTATATCATGCTCCGTTAGTCTTCTCCCGACCCTATCAAAAACACTGGTGGACCTCGTCTCAGAGGGGGCTGGGCCATGAGGTGACCTGGGAGGGGTCTCATGGGCCTGCCGCGCCTGACTGGGGGGCACCTCATCCCATTCTAAAGATTCATCCTTTTCTTCATTTTCGGCTTCACTATTGAAGTCGTTCATGAGGTCACGAGGCTCCATAGTTGATTTGAGCTGCTTAGACTTGTTGAGCCTCCTCATCCTTCGCCGGGAACTTATGCTAGCCTTCCTAGAGGCGTTTCTCTTCTCCATCCGCCTCATTCTTTTATTGAAATCAAGCATCTGATGACCCATCTCATCTAAGAATTCCAAGAGCTTGGGGTCAGTCTGAGGCGGGTTCTCGCTGGTGTTTCTCGGGGTCTCGTCGTCCCCAGCTCTATCACCTTCAGGATTGTTTCCGGTTCTCCTAGAGTTAGACTTCCTTCTCCCTCAGATGTCAAGTAGCCCCTCCTTCTAGCGCCAATTGTTATAGGGAGAAACTGGTATAACAGTAATTTGGAGGTTTACTGGAATCACGGACCAAAATATGATGATTTTGCTGATGAACTTGATGAAGAACGCGAAGAATACGGGAGAAAAGTGATGGATTTTGGTAGCTGATCTTGCTGTTGATTCGTTAGAAGGCCAGAGAAAATATTTGCTCTCTTGCTGCCAACTGATGTCTCAACTGAAACAAGAGGCCTACGTACCCTATTTATAGGGGTTCAAGCTACACGTAGTTCTTGGAGGACAAGTTACCTATATGGGCTAGGTATTGGTCCGGTCCATCAGGCCCAAATCCTTAGACGTGNAGGTGAGCCCATGAGGCTAGGAGCTTTTCAGCTAGTAATGAGAAATCCGTGCTAAGTGCTCCGGGCTAGCGAAATGATCCGGAGGCAATGAGCCTGGACAAGCGAGCCGGGCTGAGGGCCTCTCTGTCAAGTCGATGCGACCTGGGAGATGATGATGAGAAGCGAACTGGGCTGGGGGCCAGTTCTCCTCTCTCTTCCTCCTTGAAGCTGAATGAGTCTAAGGCTGGTGAGCTAGCGGTACGACCTCACACTAAGCCAAGGGCCTTAGAATATTTTATCATCCTTAGCGCGATGTGAGTTGATTATGGGCCATGAGGCCATGTGAGCCCAGATGCGAGGCGGGTCAGCCACTTTATGTCATTGGGCCTGCCTAGGACCCATGTCCAAATATTGGGCATAACAGTGACACTATAATATCATAAGTTGGAGATTTTTCTCTTTTTTTTTTGCAAAAATCATAAGTTGGAGATTAAATGGTTAGATTACATAACTTTTAACACTTATATATCAAAAATGTATATTAAAAATCCCAAAAAAGTTTTGAACTCATCCTAATGCCTCGTTATGAAGTCAACCTTATAGCCTTCCAATTGACAAAAAAAAAAAACCCCTTGTAGCCTTTCATTTTCAACGCCCTGACACTAAGTTTAATAATATCAATTGATTATCTATCAATATTATAAAATAATGTATACCGGTAATTTCGGTCATTTATTTTGTATGGTAAATTGGTAACCTCAATAATATTTTTTATATTCCTTCTCTATTATTATGATAATAATAAATTTGAATCTAATTATTCTTAAAAACGAGAGAAGAGAAAAAAAGAAAGTGCCAATATTGTCCATTTCTTTCCTTGATGAAGGTGTCATATATATAGTTTTATAAATATTCAAAAAAAATATATCATTACGTGTTTATTTGCTTATAACAAATTGGCATAACATGATATAACTGAGACCACAGCCAAGTCTATAGGTGATATAGGGCAAGTTAAGAAGCATTCTGCATCGAAATTGTAGACCAGTACTCTAATTTGAAGATGACCTGTACTTGGAAACTGGATCAGAAAGGTAATGTACAAAATTAATTGTTGGTAATCAGTTAGTATTAGTATATCATGACCAAATTCGATCAGTCAATGTAGACGAGGAACAAATTTGGTTATTGTCATTGTTAACGAGTTTTTTCAAGTAATTTTTAGATGCAAGAGAGATATCTGTAATACTTTAAAAAGTGGTAAATGAGATTGTCAGGATTACAATCTTTTCACTCAAAGATAAGTTGCCGTGAGCGGACCATCCATACTGAGTTTTTTTTAAAGTCACTCACTATAACTATAAATATATATCAGTGAATTACTCCAATTTTGATGGACTAATCTGACAGTAACTGAGTGACCTTGTCAATAAAAAAACATTAAGATATCCAATGCTCTACTTATCCATCAAGTCAGGAATGTACAGGTATTGATGAAGATGAGGAGCTTAAAAACACACAGCCTATTAAGCGTTCAAGAGTAGCATTTCTGCTGACGAGTCCTGAGTGGAGAGTAAGAGGAAGTCCTTCTTTGACACATTCATCATATTTCTCCAGAGCAGAAACAATATAACTGAAATCAGGGCGTTTGGCCGGATTTGCAGCCCAGCATCGTTTTATAAGGTGTGCAAGTGCAGGCTGACAACTTGCAGGTATTGGCGGTCTCTCATTCTGCCAAGTGTAAACATAGTATTAAGCATCAAGATTTATTTTCGATTCTGTGGGAAGCAGCACGAAATTTAAAGAAAGGGAGCACATAGAATGTAATACTCATCCTAGTTGAAAAAAGTGGCGATTAGTAAAATAAATAGATATGTCTAAGAAGTGAACAGAATGTTTGAAAGTAATCAGTTGTAATGGAATTAGGAAAACACAGGTGGAGCCAATAATCAAATTGATTCAGCTAAATACGTCAATAACTATTGAGAAATTCATCTGTTCAAGAGTGGATTCAAAGGTTAATTCAAAGGAACTCAATGCTTTAATTCAAAGGTTAATTATTTCTCAGTGGATTCTAGAGCAATCGAAAAGCTTTGTATTCAAATGCAATCTAAAGTAAATAATACCCTGACTTGCTGCAAAGTAGTCAATATTTGTGATTACCTTATCCATGACACATGAACCAAAAAAAATTGCACTGTTAAAAGACTTGTATAACGATTCAGCAGGTAGACAAAAATGACAAGCTAAAGGACTAAAGACATTTATGTCAAATGAGACCGTGAACTTTACTTGATCAAAAAGTACGAAAATTTACATTTTAAACATTGCTAACCTTCTCTGCAACCGCAAATGCAGCCTGCACAGGGGTCATTCCTTGAAAAGGAAGCAAAGCTGTTGTGAGTTCCCACAACACAATCCCAAAACTATACACATCAACTTTACGAGTATAAGGCTTCTCCTTTATCATCTCCGGAGCCATCCAACGATAAGTTCCCATATTACCTTTTGACTCCTGGGATTGTGTTTCCAGACATGATGTACCAAAATCTGCAACCTTGACACGCATCTCGTCATTTAGAAGCAAATTATTAGATTTGAGGTCTCTGTGGATCACCCCTTGTGCATGAAGATACTCCATCCCTCTGGAGATGTCCAGGGCTAACCTCAAAATAGTTTCAGTTGAAAGAGAGTATGGCTCTTTTTTGTTGAGGTACATACGTAGAGTTCCTTGAGACATGTATTCTGTAATAATACAATACACAGGAGGCTTCTTACAAGCTGCAATGAACTGTAGACCAAAAAGGGCAAGTCAATACCTCAAGTACTTACAACTTATGATAAAAGAAATGTTATTGTCAAATTATGATGGTAGACAAATCTACAATGTCAGCACTATTTTCAATAGATTGTTCCTGGTGCAAGAAGCAAACTGCGAATGTAATATAATGTATATACACGTTTAAGGAAACAGAACATTGATAGATCATATGTAGTCTAGCTTGAACAAATATGAAATCAGATTTTAGTTGAATCCATGACTCATGAACCATACGTACATACTACTTTTGCTTCCATTCTTTTCCCCATCATATCTTATACTTTCTCTTATGTCCGCAAATGCTATATCTTAAGCACTTTGGATCTGAATCCAACAATCTAACTCTTAAACCACCCGCTATCCACAAAGCTGTTAAAGTGACACAGTGTAACACTTCACTAATCTATTTCACACTACTATCATACTATGGATGGGACGAACGCCATAAAACTCATTCCTAGAAGGCAAGAACTACCAATATTAAATCTACATATATATGGACGTATGAATGTGCATGTATGTATTTATCATTGTTATATAAACACCTGAAAGTAATGCAGCCATATAACAAACTGGCCAACAAAGCACAAGTTAGATGTGCTTATGTAGTGTGCATATTAGAGTTTATTTGACTAAAGAGGGAACATGTTTTACTTTGCTTAAATCAGGGTGAGACGTGAATATATTTTTGTATGGTCACAATATCTATGATTATGGATATATAATATATCTTCAAGTTCTATTTAAACATTTCAGAACAACAGTGGATAAGAAACAGCAAATATACCATATAGTTGTACATATTATAGTAGTTCAAATGCAAATCTGACCTGCACTATATTGGGATGATAAAGACGCGAAAGCAAATCGACTTCTGATTTGAATTGCTGCTCAAGAAGCACTCTTGTATCCTCCTTATGAGTTGGAATTCTAACCATTTTTACCGCAACTGCCCTTTGCTTGTAAATTCCCCGGTAAATCCGACTATGAGCACCAGAAGCAAATTTGTTACCAATAAACAACTGAGAAAGATCAGCTGTCCATTCTTCTTGATCCTCTTTCGGAACTTCCCAAGTCTCAACATTCTCAGAATCTAAAATCATTGACCATGACTCCAAACTATCGAATCTCTTTCTTTCCATGTTCTCCATGTCATTATTCAAGTGGAGTTTAGAAGATGAATGGAATGACAATGGCCTGCTCCTCGATTTACGGAGCCGGAATGGATTAAAGCATGAGTTTGCCATCAAGAACTAGCTCTATTCTATTACTTACTTTCTAAAACAGGGGATCAAAATACACCAGTAAAAAACAGGAGTTTCCTTCTGAAGGTATGACTTGATTTCAAGAAGTGCATGAACTGATTCACAAACATAGGTTAATCTGAGTAGAGCTATGCAAAAGCAATAGGTTTTCATATATTGATCAGAGGTAAGGGATGTGAAAAAACAGATTAACCCATCAAAATTTACATGCAAAGAACAAGTAGATGAGAAGGAACAGAACATTAAATTATATAATATAATATATAGAATTTAGCAAGCAATTTTTTAAAAAGAAAAGAATCAGCTAGCAACATGCAATACATATAAAATACAGAAGGTTTTATGGTAAGGAAAATTAGACTTCAAAGTAAAAATAAGCAGGTGAAAGAAATTTTAAAATATTAATTCAAATTATCGTATTAGAAATGCTTGTCTGACATACATATTTAAAAAAAAAATATTGAATTTATATTTTCCGTACGAGTGTATCCCTTAAATACGTATTTCGATATGCATATTTTCGAGCAATATTTACCGATTTACAGTATTTCAAAGCATGTTTCTGAAATTGTAAAATTTACATATTCGTTCGATATAAGTTGATCAAAATGGACAAGACTTCAAAAGAAAAGAGACACTATTGTGAGATTTCCATGGTCTTTTTCTTGAATCATTAACAAAAGTAGGTCTTTTGGCAGAAAAAAAAAAGTTGAGTTCATACCAGCGTTCAGAGCATACCCGTGAGTTTATGGCTCTAAAAAAGTGATATTAACTCGAGACTCCATTTTTTTAAGGGAATTCAACTCCTTTGTTCCTATTTGTATTATGCTATGTGCAGTTACAGGGTAGTAGAAAACATGGAATAGGAATATGTGTATTAAATATGTTTCTGAATTTTCTACTATGTTATGGAAAAATTATTGATCAAGTTAGTGGAACATGTGGTGCTTGCTTTATAATTTTGATGAATTTATTTGTTTCTTAGGAAAAATATATGCATATGATCGCTTACTAATGGCAAAATTTGTAATGCACATTTTAACCAACCGTATTCAGAATTTAAGAAATCGAACATGTGACCTATCGTACAAAGAAATCGAATATGTGACCTATCGTACTAAAGACTTTAATTTTCATCGTTAGAACCTCATTCAATGAATTGTCGCAATTCATAAATGAAATTTATATGAATGAACCTAGAAAATAGCCTAGTACAATGAACTAGCTAGTTCGGAGCTCAAACCATTTAAGATTGAAAAGATATAACATTTCGAAGAAGAAGCTCTGAAAGTGATATAAGCACAAGTACAGTATGTTGACATCACCTAATTGTCCCCAAGGCTTCCCCATATATTGGGCTGCCTTGTCTTTGTCAAGTATGGGCCAAATTTACTCACATATAATTCGTAAATCGTAATATTATTGATAGAATTAAGAAGAGTATATATGTCTAGGCTACAAAAAGTAGTATATCAGCCCAATTTATAGCATATACAGATACAGTTCCCAGCTGGCTAGCTATACTCTTCTTGTCACGGATTCATATATATCAACGAGCAAGACAAAAAAAAACAGCATAAATATATGTTTTGCCACTCCTCTGTCCCATTCGATTATTAACATTTATATTTGGTACGATGAAGGATAAAAGTGAAATAATTTATTGTTTAAATCAGTGAACCAACATTAGTAACCAAGTATATGTAATTATATAATATGCATGTACCTTACACGCCAACTGCCGACAAGACATGTAAGTAATTAGCTTAAGAAAACTTAATCTAGATATGATCTATATATAATATGATGTTTGGTTTTCAAGTAAATTTTTTTGTAAATGATATCTCTATGTATACAGTTTATAAATTTGACATATCACCATATTATTAAGCTTTGGCAAAAGACAGCTTTGCCATCATCTGCCTGTCTTTCTTGTTTCACCGACACTAGAAGATGCCAAAGGCCCCCCATCCATTATGGTTGATTGGTTGCCATACCCATACGCGTAGATGCATGTTTATATTCCATTTGTGTACTAGATTAATGAGTCACAACACATTGTTCATCTATTATTTATTTCTTCAAATATATGAATAATACAACTATATCATTCAAATGTACAAAAATCCTTACAAAACAATATCATAATAGTACTGCAAATTCAAGTTAAGCTAATAATACACACATATTATAAGACGGTGACATAACTATGATTTCAAAACAATCAAGTCCACAAAATAATTTTTAACATCTCTTATAAAAATATATATATACCTGATAAATAAATTACAGAAAAAAATAGATTTTGTTAGACATTAATTAATATATAATACCTGATAAATAAATTATAGAAAAAAAATTAGATTTTGTTGACAAATTTAAATTAAGCATTAAAAAACGTTTCACCACTTTTTTGTAATTCTTGCAACTCAAGAAAACAGTGAGTGTGTATCTACGTGCCAGATTATAATAGTACAGGTTCCTACAGAACACACCTAGTGAGGGACACACATGTCATAATCAATTTTATTACGTTCACCACTTTCACTACACATCTATACATACACATTACACACNGAGTGTGTATCTACGTGCCAGATTATAATAGTACAGGTTCCTACAGAACACACCTAGTGAGGGACACACATGTCATAATCAATTTTATTACGTTCACCACTTTCACTACACATCTATACATACACATTACACACGAACAACCACTGCATTTCTCTCTTACA
>QRFB01015236.1:5725-23334 GCA_008931105.1 Oenanthe javanica
GTGCTAATGTAGTATAAAGTTTTTTAAAAAATTGTTGGAATGTAAATGCAACTTACAAGAAGCATGTTGTGTATCAAAACTTTTTTTCTTATCAACTATACATCTGAGTTATAATATAACCACCTCTTCATCACCATGCTGAGGTTCTAATCCAGAAAAAACTACGCTGCGGCTGTCCACACGTGGTGGAGTTCCAGTTTTCAGCCGATCAGTTTCAAATCCAAGTCGCTGCAAGTTTTCAGTGAGCCCATGTGAAGCTGACTCACCAGCTCTTCCAGCAGGCATAGAAGTTCTGCCAACCCAAATCTTACCACTCATAAAAGTTCCAGTAGTAAGAACAACGGAAGGAGCATAGAAATCCATCCCAAAGAACGTCCGTACACCTTCTACGTTGTCATTCTTTCCTAACAATATATCTGTAACCATTGCTTCTCTAATGGAAAGGTTTGGAGTGCTGAGAAAACATATAATCGTATTAGGACTAGTATGCAATATAAGATACAGAAGAGACAAGAACTTGCCGTACCTAAATATGGATTTAGCATGTCCATAGAACAAACTAGCATTTTCAAGATGTCAGTGACCTCGAACAGTTCTTCTATACGTATTGTAGATCATAATTATAGATTCCAAAAGAGTCTATTTTAAGGAGTAATGTCGATCTCATTGACTCCAAAGATGCATGCCATGTACATTATAAAGATTCAAATAAAGTAAAATATTTACTTCTCCCTACCTATAGAATTTGCATATTTACTTTGTGTACCAATTACAATATACATTCGAACTATTAATTTCAATTTTCCTCTAAAACCTTTATTTTCATTTAAGGATTCTGAGGTTTTGAAGATATTATACACATATATATTTAGCAGCTTTAGTGACAAAACATTTTATATGTTACTTCATATTTAAATATACAGCAAAACTTTAAGCTTCGAAGCTTTTTTCAAGGTTTATTTATATAGAGGCACAAATAAAATATTTCAATATTTATCTATCAAGCGTGAATCTGAGAGAAAAATGCATGCTACTGAAGACACGTCAGTACGAATAGGAACAAACTAATTAGTTTAATTACTCTTTTGGGTAGATAATTTCACAGGAACCTTATATTATATGTTTTTAGCCTAAAAAGTGAAATGGAAACTTATACCTAATTAGAGTATGCAGTCATACCTCTCAACTATCTTTCTCATTTCTGTAGCATATTCCCTCTTGTCAGTTTGAGCTCGCAATGCCCACACAGCAGGACCTCTTGAGATGTTTAGAATTCTCTTTTGCAAATAGCACCTAAAGCAATAAAGTGTAAATATATTAGTTCTAACATAATACATACTGTCAAAGCATCTTGCCCCTTTTTAATCAACTTCAAATCACAAACTGTAAACTATATGTTGGCCGGTGTGTAGCAGGACCCTGGTTCTATTAACGATAAAAAAACAGAGAGATACGAGTTCCCCCTAGGATAATGCCAGTCAACAGAGACAATAATCACTGGCACCTCAATTGCACCAAATGAAAATATTTCACAATAGAAATATAATTAATTTATGGTTTTTCAGGGAGCTTACAAGCTACAATTCTAGGCAATGCTACCACAGCAGTTTAAAGTAACAACCATAATTCAGTCTCACTCATAATTTTTTACATGCTACACCTTTTAAGTTATGCTCAGAAAGGAGCTACTAAGTATATGACGGTTACCCAATATATCTCACTCAAACTAAATTCAGTGTTACATGGTTTCCATCAGAGCTTATAAACAGCTATGTTAAGTATGCTATTTTATAGTAATTCTAGGCATCATAAAGCTTAAAAACCAAGAAAAAAGTATGATTGAGCATCGACTGTTTCATGGGATAAATATGATGTCAATCTTTCAGAAAGTCTTCTTGGCCTTTATAGAAGAATGTGAGAATGTGAAACTTTACCTATCAGCAATCTTCCCAATTACACCACCAAGTGCATCCACTTCATGTACTAACTGTGACTTGGCAGGTCCACCCACAGCTGGATTGCACGGCTGAATGATACTTAAATGAGTAAGAAAATGGAATCTATTATTTTGCATTAACTATACAAGAGGTGACATTGTGACTGACATAAGAAGAATAAATATCTATATTATAGAGAGAGGAGGGGAAAATGCTATATAAACTCACAGGGCCGGAATGAGGAATCTGTTGCTGCCTTGTGGTTCAAGTACAAATTTAACAAAAATTAAGAATAAACCCATCACGTCCCATAAATATTTAATAAAGCTATCAAAAGGTACAAGCTAGGTAACCTTAACTTTAAAAAAAAATGACTTACTACAAATCAGCATCTTTCCCTAATATATCTCATCTTTAACAAAAGACTCGCATAATTGTACTTGTATAAACTTCCAAAGCAGAAAAAAATTAATGAATTTCTTTAAGTAAATTTATTTCCTTTCATTCCCTGTTTAGTAAGAATAAAATGATAATCCCATTATGTCTTGTTAAATTTTTACATGTTATAATGTTATTTAACGAATTACACTTCATTCTCTGACACTTATTGAATATTGATTACCCTAACATTTATAATTTTTTTGATAAAGCCTCGAAAGAGAGGAAATGATACATTTTGATAAAGCTTCGTGTCACATACTAATTTACTATTTCAATATGCTCTAATGCTCAGCAGCATTAAGATGTGTCAAAATAAACGGAAGAGAGAAATAAGAACTTAAACACTGACCTGCCATGCAATGCGATCAATGTTTAGCGTTAAAAGCAAAGTTTTTGCACCCAGCTGAGAAGATGCAATAGCAGCTTCACAGCCTGCATGCCCTCCTCCAACGACAATGACATCATACCTCTCTTCACCTACTTACATTTTTAACATCCAATTAGAAATATTTAGAAAAAACAAATTAAATTATCACATCAGTCACAACATACAAAAGTTACAACTATATATCTTGTTGTGCAGAAAAGCAGTGTGGGAAAAACCTGACAATGTTCGATAAAAAATTGTAGAAGTTTTAATTTAGAGGTTAAAAAAATAATTATGAGAAAAAAGGTTGGCAACCTCAGGGAATTATTACCTAAGGTTAGATTCTTTTTAGTTCAAAAAAGTAATGGCATTTTTGTAAATGTGAAAAATCTTCCGTAATTACATATGCATTGTTGCATTTATATGGGAAATGTGTATAACCTTAGGAACTTCGGCAACATGATTCCCATCTATTATTATGTTTTGTTTTATTAANTCATAATACATACTGTCAAAGCATCTTGCCCCTTTTTAATCAACTTCAAAATTCAAATCACAAACTGTAAACTATATGTTGGCCGGTGTGTAGCAGGACCCTGGTTCTATTAACGATAAAAAAACAGAGAGATACGAGTTCCCCCTAGGATAATGCCAGTCAACAGAGACAATAATCACTGGCACCTCAATTGCACCAAATGAAAATATTTCACAATAGAAATATAATTAATTTATGGTTTTTCAGGGAGCTTACAAGCTACAATTCTAGGCAATGCTACCACAGCAGTTTAAAGTAACAACCATAATTCAGTCTCACTCATAATTTTTTACATGCTACACCTTTTAAGTTATGCTCAGAAAGGAGCTACTAAGTATATGACGGTTACCCAATATATCTCACTCAAACTAAATTCAGTGTTACATGGTTTCCATCAGAGCTTATAAACAGCTATGTTAAGTATGCTATTTTATAGTAATTCTAGGCATCATAAAGCTGCAAAACCAAGAAAAAAGTATGATTGAGCATTGACTGTTTCATGGGATAAATATGATGTCAATCTTTCAGAAAGTCTTCTTGGCCTTTATAGAAGAATGTGAGAATGTGAAACTTTACCTATCAGCAATCTTCCCAATTACACCACCAAGTGCATCCACTTCATGTACTAACTGTGACTTGGCAGGTCCACCCACAGCTGGATTGCACGGCTGAATGATACTTAAATGAGTAAGAAAATGGAATCTATTATTTTGCATTAACTATACAAGAGGTGACATTGTGACTGACATAAGAAGAATAAATATCTATATTATAGAGAGAGGAGGGGAAAATGCTATATAAACTCACAGGGCCGGAATGAGGAATCTGTTGCTGCCTTGTGGTTCAAGTACAAATTTAACAAAAATTAAGAATAAACCCATCACGTCCCATAAATATTTAANGTTGCGCGAATTGAGGATAAGTCATTTCATTTTTTATTCATTCGTTTTCTTCGGAAATACTGGTGTTACTACATTCCATCCCGTTTTAATCGTTTTTTATTATAAGAAAAAAAAAACCAAATAATTTATTTCACTCGTTATTCTTTGTAATTACGTTAAATTGAGTTAAATTATTTATATATATATAAATTAATTAAATAATATAAATAATAATAATATAAAACTACTAAAATTTTATTATTATGATATTATTAATGGGGTCCTGGTTTATTAACGGGGCCCTGTTTTATTTGTATTATTATGATATCATTATTGGTTCAAATTTTATAATGAAGTGATATTAAAATTTGATTTTAAATGTTAAATTTATCACTTTATGTGAGATAATATTCAGTTATTATATAAAAAATTTTAATGTTTTAAAAGATGGNATTGCGCGAATTGAGGATAAGTCATTTCATTTTTTATTCATTCGTTTTCTTCGGAATTTATTATGAGAAATTCCATCCCGTTTTAATCGTTTTTTATTATAAGAAAAAAAAAACCAAATAATTTATTTCACTCGTTATTCTTTGTAATTACGTTAAATTGAGTTAAATTATTTATATATATATTAATTAATTAAATAATATAAATAATAATAATATAAAACTACTAAAATTTTATTATTATGATATTATTAATGGGGTCCTGGTTTATTAACGGGGCCCTGTTTTATTTGTATTATTATGATATCATTATTGGTTCAAATTTTATAATGAAGTGATATTAAAATTTGATTTTAAATGTTAAATTTATCACTTTATGTGAGATAATATTCAGTTATTATATAAAAAATTTTAATGTTTTAAAAGATGGAAGTCGAAATTAAACGGTGCCCTTACGGTGATTAATTGGTTAATGAATAATTTAATCAGAACATTAATCAAAAGTAATTTAATTTAGTAAATAATATATAATTATATTTTAACATCTTCAAATTTTCATAAAATTTATAATAAAAAAATATCATATATCATTACTTTATACATATCTAGGTGTTAAACTTTAAAAAAAACATTTATCATTAGTATTTAAGTGATTTATACTTAATAGTTATTATNTAAAAAATTAATGTTTTAAAAGATGGAAGTCGAAATTAAACGGTGCCCTTACGGTGATTAATTGGTTAATGAATAATTTAATCGGAACATTAATCAAAAGTAATTTAATTTAGTAAATAATATATAATTATATTTTAACATCTTCAAATTTTCATAAAATTTATAATAAAAAAATATCATATATCATTACTTTATACATATCTAGGTGTTAAACTTTAAAAAAAACATTTATCATTAGTATTTAAGTGATTTATACTTAATAATCATTATTTAATAGTTAATATTAGTAGTTATTATATAAAATATATATCATTATTAGGAATTTGAGATAGTATTTAAAATTTATGAAATCTTTACGGCTTTATAACCCATATTTATCATAAATTTGTAATATGAATATATTAATTAGATTTTTTATAAAAAAATAACTTTTTATAAAAAATTAATTTTGACTATTTCAACCGATTTTCCACCATTTTAACCGACTTTTCCGTCACACTCGATTTTTGACCCGCCTTTTTAGAAAACATGTTTTTTGATCAATTTTCGATTAATCGAAATGAATTCATATATCGATTATCGGTCAACTATCTTTTGAACACTGAAAAAATTAATATTTATATGTATTATTTTATTATTATGTCGAGTATTTTATTAAAAAATCCATATAACTTTATTCAGTTTAATCTTTAATCTTTTAAAAAACTGAATAAGCACAACTTATAAAATAAAATGAGTAATACTAGACGTACAAAAATGTATTCCAAATTACATTGAACTTAATTTAATTGGTGGGGCGCATGTTAACACACGTGGGGTGCATATTATTTGTGAATTAATGATCAATAACAAATTTACAACTTATCGTTTAAGAAACTTTTCGTGAATATATTTGTGACCTATAGTATTATTCAAAATAAAAATAAAAAAATAACTTAATAAAACCAACACAAAAATAGTNAATGAATTCATATATCGATTATCGGTCAACTATCTTTTGAACACTGAAATAATTAATATTTATATGTATTATTGTATTATTATGTCGAGTATTTTATTAAAAAATCCATATAACTTTATTCAGTTTAATCTTTAATCTTTTAAAAAACTGAATAAACACAACTTATAAAATAAAATGAGTAATACCAGACGTACAAAAATGTATTCCGAATTACATTAAGCTTAATTTAATTGGTGGGGCGCATGTTAACACACGTGGGGTGCATATTATTTGTGAATTAATGATCAATAACAAATTGATAACTTATCGTTTAAGAAACTTTTCGTGAATATATTTGGGACCTATAGTATTATTCAAAATAAAAATAAAAAAATAACTTAATAAAACCAACACAAAAATAGTAATTTTCAAATTACACGTGATTCGTCAACGGAATAATAAGATGGAGCCTCTTAAATTCATATTTAAAAATTTATTTTGTTGCCTAATATGTTACTCCTGGTTTTACTTATGTTTGACTTTTTGACAAACATCTTTAGGAGTTTTGATTATCTAGTTAAATTTATTATTTTCAATTTTTTTTAATAAAAATATTAAACTAAAATTTTTATTCACATACAAATTTAAAAATAATAATTCTAACTATATATTCAAAGCTAATCAAACGTCAAATATTATCGCGGAATATCTTATCATTACTCAAAAACTAAACAATATATAATATTTTTAATAATGAAAAAGAAATAAAAGAGTCTCAACATTTTCTTGCAAGTTGCATTATAAAGTATTGTAATTGTAATAAACTTGCCATATTAACAATATATCCACCCTTTTATAGCCCCCTGTCAGTCATATACACACGCGTATTTGTCTTATATAATTGTTTTCTTAATCAAACTAGATTAAAACAATAATTAAAAAAAGCTGTTCACTTGTTAATGGTACTGCCTCTCTCCTTCCTTTTTACTGTATTTCACAAGAGTTGAAATATTCAGTTATCTCTCTTTGTACTTGAACTGTTTTTTCATTGGAATCTCCGTTTCATATTACAAGGTTCGATCTCTTTTTTTTAACTTGTTTATGTATGAAAATCTGTCTTTTTGTTAAGTTTTCTTGCATTGGTTCAAGTTTTTTCCATACCCCTTTATTGTTTTTTAGCAGATAGTATTGGTTGACTTTGCAAGATTGATTATATATATGTGTCATGTCATGTGTGTACATATATGCATAGTTTTGCTATAAAGATTGGATCTTGATGGTTGACAAATTATACTTACAGTTAAGTTAAGATAGATCCTGAACGTGGGTGGGTTTTGAGAAGTGATTAACTGATTGTTATATACTTTTGCTTGTAGTTGAGTTGATTGAGTAGAACATTGTATAAGTAGAGATGGGTAATACTTGTGTGGGGCCAAGTATTGGTAAAAATGGTTTCTTGCAATCGGTTTCTGCAGCAGTGTGGCGAACCCGGCCAGATGAAGCATTGGCTGCAGGGAATGAGGTAGAAACTGTTAATCGACCGCCAGTTTATGATGTGGAACCAGAGTCACCGGTTCAAAGTAAACCACCAGAGCAAATGTCAATTCCAAAGTCGGAAAAGAAAGATGTGGTAAAACCAAAGAAACCGCAAATGAAGAGGGTGCCTAGTGCAGGACTTAGGACGGATTCGGTTTTACAGAGGAAAACAGGGAATTTAAAAGAAGTGTTTACTTTAGGGAAGAAACTAGGGCAAGGACAATTTGGGATAACGTTTTTATGCGTGGAGAAAGCGACAGGAAAAGAGTATGCTTGTAAATCAATTGCAAAGAGGAAGTTGTTGACTGAAGAAGATGTAGAGGACGTGAGAAGGGAGATTCAGATAATGCACCATTTGGCAGGGCATCCAAATGTTATATCTATTAAAGGGGCTTATGAGGATGCAGTATCTGTTCACGTTGTAATGGAGTTGTGTGCTGGGGGTGAGCTTTTTGATAGGATTATTCAAAGGGGGCATTATACAGAAAGAAAAGCAGCAGAACTTACTAGAACTATTGTTGGGGTTGTGGAGGAGTGTCATTCATTAGGGGTCATGCATCGTGATCTGAAACCAGAAAATTTTCTACTTGTTGACAAGAAGGAGGATTCACTTCTTAAGACCATTGACTTTGGATTGTCTGTTTTCTTCAAGCCAGGTACTTGTTCTAACTTTCTTGGCCGTTTTGTATTCTTATCTTGAAAGCCACTGCCTCATGATAAGTAACATGTCAGCAGTTCTTTATGAGCTGAATTTATTTTTGTTAGTAGTATATGAATACAATGTGGTCTTGCAAAATGACATCTCTTCAGGTGGATATGTTCGCTTTTTTACTCCTTAATTAAGTTCTTCCCAGTAAAGTTCTGAACATGTCATATTATACTTTCAACTACGCCTGCACAGCTTTTCATTCTTTTATTATCACCTACACTCTCCAGGGACTCCTGTCATTTTGCATTTATATTGTATTTTTCAGGAGAAACTTTTAGTGATGTTGTTGGCAGCCCATATTATGTTGCTCCAGAAGTTCTACGAAAACACTATGGTCCTGAAGCTGATGTTTGGAGTGCTGGGGTTATGGTTTATATCCTATTAAGTGGGGTTCCACCTTTTTGGGATGGTGAGAAATTGGAAATTACAAGTAGTTTACACGTCTATCTTTTTATGTTGGTGTGTGAACTCTTACTGATTCATATTCTACCTTGTATTCTCTTTGAACTTTTCAGAGACTGAGCAAGGAATAT
Organism: Oenanthe javanica; assembly: GCA_008931105.1. Taxonomy (NCBI): domain Eukaryota; kingdom Viridiplantae; phylum Streptophyta; class Magnoliopsida; order Apiales; family Apiaceae; genus Oenanthe; species Oenanthe javanica. Next base: position 14,729 of record QRFB01015236.1, read on the forward strand.
TTGACCAGGTGCTGCATGGTGATCTTGACTTCTCATCAGATCCTTGGCCAAGTATTTCAGAAAGTGCCAAAGATTTGGTGAGGAAAATGTTGGTTCGAGACCCCAAAAAGCGGCTAAAGGCACATGAAGTTCTGTGTGAGTGCTCTTGTTTTCATTCGTTTACAGTTTATAGTGTCTTGCTTATTTAGAACTTTATGGNTGCACATGAAGTTCTGTGTGAGTGTTCTTGTTTTCATTCGTTTACAGTTTATAATGTCTTGCTTATTTAGAACTTTATGGTGGTAGGATCGTTAATGAATGTTTTTTTAACATTTTTCATAATATTCTTCAAAATTAAGTTATGCTTGAACTTGTACAAGTTTTGAAATTTATAGTGCCGCCTTCTAAAATGTCTATTTTTATTATATAAGCAAAATAAATAAATAATGCCAATGACCAGTTAATTATAATCTGAGCTATTAATACTTCTGAAGTATATGAAATACAAATTAGATTGGGCTGGGAGTTAATTGTTGATATGCCGTAGTATTGCAGGTTTCTAAATTAGGTTTTATGACTTTTCTTATGGGTGAATGAGCACATTTTATTTGCTAATGAAAAAGTGTTTGTTTACTAAACATTTGAACTGTAATGTTAAGGTCTATTGTCTTGTGTATTTTGAAAGGTCATCTGAGCAGGCATCGTACAGCGCAAACACTAACTATGACCGATAAATGAATTATGCGCATTACTGTTGGCCTATTATAGGCAGTCTTGAATGTTTTTCATCAATTTCAAAGGTTACAAGGGTGCTGGTTTTAATTAGGTATAAGAATCAACTTACTTTCTTTGCTAGTTAAGAGAAACTACTATTGCTAAATTCTTTTTTCTAAATAGCATAGTAAATATTAGAGTCAGCTTAGTAATTGATGTACAACAACTCTGTATGGTTCTTCCGGTATAACAATGTAAATAACTCTACGCCAATATTAACGCTAGTCATGAAATATGTGCTGGTAGCTCTTTTCATTAAAGATAATTTTAGCTCTTTTTCTTGAGCTACTTTCAAACAAATTATAATGATTATAATGCATTACATGAAGTGCAAGCAGTTGTTTTTTTGTTTGGATTTTTTTTTTTTGGTGAGCAGTTGATACGAGGTATGTCTTTTAATATCCATTACTGACTTTGTATACGTGTGAACTTGGCTAAAAATAATTTTCATCCCACATTCCACTAGCACTGCATCTGTATATGAAGTACATGGGGGAAGGGGGTGCATGTGTTATGTGTACTATGATATTGCACGTCATTACTAACAAAAAAACAAATGTATGACATGGACGTATTTATGATTTTGAAAGGGTGGAAAAGGGGGAAGAGTATTTAAAGTTTAAACATTTCCAGCTGTCCTATCCTTTCCGAATGTCATGGTTGTTGGTTGTCTTTGCAAGTGATAGAAAAGGTTGGAAGCAATTCCAATTTTCCATCCAAACCATAGAACCAATTAGGTGGATCTTAATCATGATTGATGAAAACCTCTATTATTAGAATTAAATATGCAAATCAATTTAGTTTCCTTCTATATCCCCACTTACTCAGATTATTTTTATTACAAGACCAGTCGTTCCTAGTATTTGCCCTCTATGTGTAATCAGACCAACTTTTATTATACTCTCGGCATGCTATAACATGTTTCTTCTTCTGTTTTTGCAAGATCTTTTGTTAAAACTTTGATCATTTGGACAACTTCATAGCTAATAAGTCTAATATTTTTCCAGGTCATCCATGGGTTCAAGTTGATGGCGTGGCTCCCGACAAACCCCTGGACTCAGCTGTCATTAGTCGCATAAAACAGTTCTCTGCCATGAACAAGCTCAAGAAAATGGCTCTTAGGGTAAGTATAAGGATATAAAAAGATATGTTCCAAATTAGCAGGCAAGGTACATAATTTTCTCAACAAATCATTTATATCTTAGACTAATTGGAGTGCATTGGAAAGAAATCCATAATTTGTGTAAAATTGAGTTGGAAAGAAAAGAGTAAGTCATGTAAACTACAATGAATTGAAACAAGATTATTTCGGATACTGATACGGAGACAAATTATAATTGTATCTAAAAGGACTTTACAACTTGCAACTTAATTGAGAAAAGCATATATTTGACTAGTTTGGCTTGCAACAAATAGGACAATATCATTTAATTATGGTCACCCTTTATGGTTTATGATTTCCCTGAACACCACTGAGTCATATTTAAAATTATATATATATATATATATATATATATAGTTTTTTAATTTCTCATAATGTTTAAAAAAACTAAAAACTATAGTCAACTAGAAATTGCATGCTGCCTATCAAAAAAAATTCCTATAAAATTGATTCATAATGTCATGTAGCTTCACATACAAACAAGAAGTTTTCCAGAGAAGTCTTAATGTTAACTCCCTTTATAGAAACATATGTTACACATCATGGTGAGTTTTTTTCCTTAATTATGTAGCTATTATTGTGTATAAAACATAGTTAGGTGAAGAGATAATATTAGAATTTTTGTTTCTTACTTCTATTAGTGGTTGATAAATTTGCTTATGCTTGTAGGTCATTGCAGAGAGCCTATCTGAAGAAGAAATAGCTGGACTGAAACAAATGTTTGAGATGATAGACACAGATAATAGTGGTCATATTACTTTTGAAGAATTGAAGGCAGGAATAAGTAGGATTGGTTCAAACCTGAAAGAATCTGAGATTTATGATCTGATGCAAGCGGTATGTATAACAGCAAATGTTGGTCTCAATACTTTGAGATACATGCTCTTGTATAACAGCAAGTTTTCAGGGATTGTAGAGAGCATTATTGCTTCCTTTCTATTAAATAAAGATAGACTAAACACGTCAGACTTATTAGTTTTCATGACTGCTTTTAGTTATTACATAACCATTGCGGTATAAAAATAGAGCTAGTAGATATCAGTATATTCAAAGGTCAAACACTTTGACGCTTGATCGAAAAATCCATGGTTTAATATAATAACCTAATAATAGATAGCTCGTTAAATAAGTAAAAGCTATTTTATTATTACACTACTGCATTATCAATGGTTCCAGTTATGTAAGTATTTAAACAGTCACAAGTGAAACTAAAAAATCATATAGATCAAATGTTTTCACTATCATATGTTCATTACTTAAGACGGTTTCATGCTATATTAAGATAATCCTAGCTAACTTATGCAAGAAGTGGTGAGCTTTTAGCCAGCAGCAGAAGTGCTCAAGTAAAAGTGTAACTTCGCTTCTTAAGTAGTAGTATTATATTCGCCTGTTAATATCTGTCACTCTTCCGGGTAGGTAAATCTCTTTTTATTCGTCTGTGTAAATGTTGCGAGGAAATGGTCTTATCTCCATGATACAAAAATGTCCAGTAATTGTCCAAAGTATTTCTGAAGGAAGCTAAGCATTGTTGAAATGCTACCTTATATTGCCTTTTGTAGTTTATTTTACACATAAGAAGGATATCCAATTCTTCAGCATATGAGATGATAATTGCTTGTTCAACACTTTTATAAGGTTATGATACTCCGAATTGGAAAATTAGATCTTCATAAGCAATTATTATACTATAAAAACATGGATTACTTATTAGGAAATCAGATTGAGAAAACTGCCTTTTATATATATGTAATTTCTTGATGCAATTTGCCTGCTGGTTTTTGAATGAACTTCTACTTCTAAAAAATAGAGAACGGTAACAGAACACCTACTTTAAATTTCAGGCAGATGTTGATAACAGTGGAACAATTGACTATGGGGAGTTTGTAGCTGCGACATTGCATCTCAACAAGGTTGAAAAAGAAGATCATCTATTTGCGGCTTTCTCCTACTTTGACAAAGATGGAAGTGGGTATATCACCCAAGATGAGCTTCAACAAGCTTGCGAGGAATTCGGGATAGAAGATACACGTCTCGAAGAAATGATCAGAGAAGCTGATCAGGATAATGTAAGCTTTTCTTTTAAAATATTATAATAACATCTTGAGAATTAGGCTGGGAGTAGTAGAACTAAGTTTTTCTGCTGAAAGTACCTGCCATAGATAACCTGCAATCTAATAGTGGCCTACCAAAAATTTTCAAAGCAGTACACAGATCAAATGAATTCAGATAAATATATGTTTAAATAACAGAATGGCGGTTATGCACAACCACTTATAAAGGAACTCGAAGTCAGTTACATAATAGATAACAGCTTCATGATAGATAACTTTAAGTCAGTTTTATCGAGTCCTTGTTCTTTATGTGATACTTACATTACTTTCAAATAAAGGATGCTTTATGACATTTTATTTTATCTGAAGTTTGTCATGTCTTCTTAATATAAACTTTTTACTGACTTGCTTTATAATTCTTTATGATAATTGAACACCAATATTTTTCTCTCTAAACCTAGNAACTTTTTACTGACTTGCTGTATAATTCTTTATGATAATTGAACACCAATATTTTTCTCTCTAAACCTAGTTTCCTCTTTAACTTTTTACTTTCCATCTCGTCCTTTATTTATTTATTTCTTTTATATCGTTAAGGAGATGTTTATTGAGTTAAGTATGTGCAGCACTTTGAAGGCCTAGCGTCGTTTTGTGTTGCACTGCAGCTTTTTGAAATATGTTAAATTTATTTTGTTTTTTGATATTTCAGGATGGGCGGATAGATTACAATGAGTTTGTGACAATGATGCACGGAGGAAATGCAGGACATGTTGCCAAGAAGGGTTTAGAAAATAGTTTCAGCATCAAGTTCAAAGAAGCACTTAAACATTAGAGGCAAACATCTTTTAATTTACTTTCGTCCATTTGTAGGTTTAATTTATTTTTGGAATTATATACTCTTCCGGACTTGCATATATAGTTTGGAGAAACATTCATAAGCTCCAGCCTGAATCTTTTTCTTTTTCCTGTAGTTCCGTGTCGAACGTGACACCGAGTTCAGCTTGTATATCTTGTATTTTAGCTGAGAGGGAAACAATGATATGTGTTCATTACTGTTGTAATTTTGGTTCAAATTCATAGGTAGAAGTAGGAACGTCTGGTACTACAGAAACATCTTTTCGAGTAAGGGCCACCAGTTGCGTTGTTCTGTGAAACATTTAGTACTATAAAAACTTTTGGGTTTTTTTCTAGAGTTATTCTGTGAAACATTTAATACTATAAAAACTTTTGGGTTTTTTTCTAGAGTTAAATGCACTTTGTGTAGTTGAAGTGTGCAAGTTATGTAATTTGTGTACCTAAACTATCAATTGTGCACTTTGTGTACCTAAACTTTATGGAAATAATCATTTTGTGTACCTAAATTTTAATGATGCATTTTGTATACCTGAACTTTATAAAAATATTCAATTTGTGTAACTGACTTTATATACATGTGCAAAATTTTATATTTTATATGAATATTAGAAAAATGTTAGTTGAAAATTAAAAATTAAAATAATTATGCATTATATATTAAATATAAAGTAAGAAAAAATAAGAGATGAATAATATATTTTTATCTATTTATTTTAATTTAAAGTAAATTTGAAACACTTTTTATTGTAGTTGTTTGAATTATAATAATAAATTTTATAAAGGTGGTGTAAATATACAATTGGTTGTATATTTACTATATATTTAGTTATAATTGTATTGAATAAATTAATATATATATATATATATAAATTCAAAATAAATTAATATAATATGATATAGATAATTAAAATAAATAATGTAATGTTTTAAATTTTTTAAAATTATATATACACACCAATTTTATAAAATTTATATTTATTCTCCAAGATTTTATAATAAAAAATGTTTCAAGTTTATTTTAAAGTAAAAAAAAAAAATTCGTCTCTTATTTTTTCTTACTTATATGTAATGTATATACAATTATTTTAGTTTAGATTTTGAAATAACGATTTTTTTAAATATTCATGTAAAGAAAAAAAAATTACACATGTATATAAAGTTCAATTATACAAATTGAATATTTTTATAAAGTTCAGGTACATAAAATGCACAATTAAAATTTAGGTACACAAACTGATTATTTTTATAAAGTTTAGATATGCATTTTAATTGATAGTTTAAGTACACAAATTGTAAAACGTGCCTACTTGATGTACACAAAATACATTTAACTTTTCTTTTTTTCTAATATGTTCCATTTTAAAAACTGATTTACTGATACATTGTACCTTTTGTTGCAACCCCCGCAGAATGCATGATGTTTCATCTAATGTTGTATTTTAGTTCGTAATTTGATCGAAGTCTGTGCAAGGGGTCAAGGACTACTTTATAATATTAACAAAATAAATAATAGTCCAGGACTACTTTAAATATTAACAAAATAAATAAGTCCAGTAATTTAATAGAGAAACAGCTTTACGTTGGTTCTTCCTAGAATCGGGAGTGCGGTTAGAAGCTTACAATTTTTTTTGAAACCAGCTTACAATTTAAAAAAGGGTGTTTGGTTCATGGAGTGGTATGGGGTTCGAATCAGAAATCGGGTTAAGGTGGTATGTGGATGAAATATCATTTCTGATATCACGTGTTTGATTGAATGGTGGAATAAATTTATTAATTTAATATATTTTTTAATAAATAAAAAAATATGTGCAGTTAATACGAAAAATAAATCAATATTATTTATTAAATATTAAACAACATCATTATAAAAAAATTATTTTAAAATTAACATGTAATTTTATAAATAAAGATAAAAGTACATCTCCAACGGTATTAACTAAATTGATTATAAAATAAAAATTATCTATAATTTGTTGAACCTGTATAGGGTTGTGTTCTAATGGTATTAGCTATAATGGATAGTTATATTTAAAATAATCTTAATTTATGGCAACTATTAAATGAGATAGTAAAGAAAATTAGAGAAATTTGAGCGGAAAATGGCATGGATTTATTTAGAGGATGACTAGAGATTCGACAAATACAGAAGACCTATCTTGGATATCTATAATTATAGCTAACAGTTTTTCTCCCTTCGAGTGACAAATATTTTAGATGATATCTATATTTCATGTCACGTATACTGATATAGCTAGGAGGAACTCATGGTTGGAGTCTTGGAGATGCTTTAAGATATCAGGAACTCATATCTTATGGATTTGAGAAATGAGTTTTAAAATTAAAAAAATTTAACCAAACACAAGGTATGAGTTTAAAATAAACAAAACGCATACTTGATACCTAAAAATCCCGAACCAAACCAGCCCCAAGAGTTATTAGTGGAAAAAACCAATCATTTTTTCTTTTTCTTTTTCATTTTAACCAGTGACATATTATATGCATGATCACCTCTTTACATTATTCAAACCCACATTTTATGCTTTCATAAGTAATACACGAATTTAATTCTCAAAAAATATTAATGGTCATATTGTATCTATCTATACTTGCTGTATTTTTACGAAGCTTTACATGTATATTTGTTTCTAAATTATAATTTTATTAAGCAATTATAGCTATTAACAATTTATGATTAGTCTTGTAAATTTAAATTACATGTTTAACGCTCTGATCACATTTTCTATAAGAATACTATATATAATCTTTTTTTTCCCTTTTGTCAAAAATATATCATTCTATGATTTGTATTTGTAGATATGTGAATGTTTGACTAAATTGCGAAGGCAGATAGAAAGTCGTAAAATAAATAAAGTGCATTTGAGATGAGTCGAAGTGATTTTGTTGTAGAAGTATACAAAACTATATTAATACAAAGTGAAATTAAGACTATTGTTTGTTGATATACAATAATAAACATAATATGCAATTATGTGAGTATATATAATGTGCAACAATACATAATTATGTAATAATAATGTGAATAAAATGCAGTCCGTGCAATTTATAAGAATTATAAATTACTCTGCCGGTGTAATGCTAATAAATCAGTAATATATACATAAATATCAGCAATCAAGAAGAAATCATCAGAACTCAAAAATATGCAAGAACCACTCGGCTTACCCCTTGTGTAATGCTAACCATATATACTTGTTACTTATTAGTAATATTTGCAGTTATTGCATTTAACTGCAAAACTTAAAAGGTTGCCAATATTTGATTCTATCTACATGGACCAAAAGATCATAAAGGCTGATATAAGAAAACCCAAGTCAAAGTAGATACTCAAAGTTTCAAACAATTTTCTTTTGATGTTACATATCATTCATAACAAGTGATAAAGATGTGACAATAATATCTTTTCCAGACCTAATAGATGCAGTTCTACCTCTACAGATACAGTCGAATGTTTTTTAATCGACTCACAACTTCGGACAAAATTTAGACATCTTGCTCCTGAGCAGCTAACAGAGTCAACAACAATGACAAGGAACGCACAGAAAGTGATGCTGTGAAAAGGGCGCAAGAAAAAAAAAAGCAAAAAAGTCCACAGATTTTTTAGCCAGGCAAGGCTTATGANACAAAAAAGTCCACAGATTTTTTAGCCAGGCAAGGCTTATGAATATGATCACTAATACGAATCTCAATGACTAAGAGCAACGGAAAACATTAGCTGTTGACTGCTCACCATAAAAATCTGAGCTTCCCAGAAGCAAATGACAAGA
>QRFB01015237.1:6951-23333 GCA_008931105.1 Oenanthe javanica
AACACTGGGATATGGCAATATTGAGATTGGAAATGTCATCATTGAAAATGTAGCTCTGGTTGAAGGACTCAAACATAATCTGCTAAGTGTGAGTCAAATGACAGACAGAGGTTATACTGTGGAATTTCATGGAACTCATTGTGAAGTAAAAAGCAAGAAGAATGGAAAAATAGTTCTCATTGGTCACAGACATAACAATTTATTTGAAGCTAGCTTGGATGTTAATTCTAATGGTCCCTTAACCTGTCTACTTGGAAAGGCATCACCAATGGAAAGCTGGAATTGGCACAAAAAGTTGTGTCACTTGAACTTTGGAAACATTAATGAGTTAGTGAAGAAGGACCTAGTTAGAGGTCTTCCAAAAGTTCAATTTCATCCTGATGGACTCTGTGATTCATGTCAAAAGGCCAAACAAAGGAAGACATCTTTCAAGAGCAAAACTGAAAACTCTATTGATCAACCTTTTCATCTATTGCATCTTGACTTATTTGGTCCAGTTAACATCATGTCCATTGGAAAGAAGAAATACACTCTGGTAATAGTTGATGATTTCACTAGATTTACTTGGGTNAGAAGAAATATACTCTGGTGATTGTAGATGATTACACAAGATATACCTGGGTGTACTTTTTGCACAAAAAGGATGAAACTACAGAAACAATTTTTGATCATATTGCAATGATTGAGAATGGATCACCTCACAAGGTAAAGAATTTAAGGAGTGATAATGGAATAGAGTTTAAGAATTCTGCAATGGAGGAGTACTGTTCAATAAAAGGAATCATTCAACGATTCTCAGCACCAGGTACACCTCAACAAAATGGTGTAGTTGAAAGAAAGAACAGAACCTTAATTGAAACTGCCAGAACAATGTTAGAAGGAGCAAAGCTACCTACTTACTTTTGGGCAGAAGCTGTGAACACTACATGCATTACTCAGAATTGTTCTTTAATAAACAAACATGGAGCGACTCCATATGAATCTTTGAAGGGAAGAAAGCCAAATGTTAATTATTTTCATATCTTTGGAAGCAAGTGCTTTATCCTCAGAACACATCCTGAAAAATTAAAGAAGTTTGAACTTAAAGCAGATGAAGGAATTTTTGTTGGATATGCAACAACTTTTAAAACTTCTTCAAGGGCATTCAAAGTATTCAACCTAAGAACAAGAACAGTCATGGAATCAATTAATGTATCTTTTGATGAAGGAAAAATAGCTGGATTACATAATGAAGATGCTCAGGAATCTCTGAGTTTTGAAAATGAGTTGCAGAACACAAACTCTGTTGAGCTAAACTCTGATGAGTTAAACACTGATTCCATAAACTCTGATTCAGACATAATTGAGACAGTAATTGAAGAAACTGCACATGTTGAGGGGGGGCAACAACAATCATTTACTGGAATGGAAGAACAAACCTCAATTATTGAAATCTCAGAGTCTAATCAAACTCTGACAAATACAAACTCTGAAACCCTAAACTCTGAAGCAAACTCTGAGACCTTAAACTCTACTAATTCAAACTCTGAGTACATAAACTCTGAAACATCAAACACTGATGGAAGCACAACTTCAAGGGGAGGATCAGCATTCACAGAAGGATCGCTCTATGAGGACACAAATCATGGGGGAGCATCTAGTTAAAGAAATCTTCCACATCTGAGAAAATGGACCAAAGATCATACACCTGATTTAATTATTGGTGATCTAGAAAGTAGAGTGAAGACAAGGAAAGCTACTCAAAATGAATGCTTATTTCATAGTTTTCTTTCTCAAACAGAACCAAAGAAGGCTGAAGATGCTTTGAAAGATGTAGATTGGGTTACTGCTATGCAGGAAGAGTTGAATGAGTTTGAAAGGAATGAAGTTTGGACTCTTGTTCCAAGGCCAAAGAATAGATCAATTATTGGCACCTGTAGCTAGACTTGAAGCTATAAGAATAGATCAATTATGCAGAAAATGGGTGTTCAGAAACAAGACAGACTCTGATGGAATTATAACAAGAAATAAAGCAAGACTAGTTGCCAAAGGTTATTCTCAACAGGAAGGTATAGATTATGATGAAACCTTTGCACCTGTAGCTAGACTTGAAGCTATAAGAATCTTTCTTGCCTATGCTGCTCACAAGAAATTCAAGGTCTACCAGATGGATGTTAAAAGTGCATTTTTAAATGGAGAACTTGAAGAGGAGGTTTATGTTGAACAACCACCTGGCTTTGTCAATCCAACATATCCAAATCATGTCTACAGACTGGATAAAGCATTATATGGACTCAAACAAGCACTAAGGGCCTGGTATGAAACTCTGGCTCTATTTTTACTTGAAAGTGGTTTCACAAGAGGTACAATTGATAAAACTCTGTTTTATAGAACTCAAGGTAAAGAATTATTATTGGTACAAATATATGTTGATGATATCATATTTGGTTCCACTAATGAGAAGCTCTGTGAAAGATTTTCAAAGCTAATGCAGTCCAGATATCAAATGAACATGATGGGAGAAATGAGTTATTTTCTAGGCTTACAGGTGAAACAGACTGATGAAGGCATTTTTATTAGTCAATCCAAATACACAAAGAATCTTCTCACAAAGTTTCAAATGCAAGACTCTGCATCTGCTACAACTCCAATGGCTACTGCAACTAAGCTTGATCAAGACACTGGAGAGGATGTAGACAACACAACATATAGAGGAATGATTGGATCTCTTCTGTATTTAACTGCAAGTAGGCCAGATATCATGTTTGCCACATGTCTATGTGCTAGATTTCAGGCAAATCCAAGGGAACCACATCTAATTGTTGTTAAAAGTATTTTCAGATATCTCAAAGGCACTATCAATCTTGGCTTATGGTATCCTAGAGAGTCTGACTTTAAGTTAATTGGCTATTCAGATGATGATTTTGCAGGATGTAAAATTGACAGAAAAAGTACAAGTGGTGGTTTTCAATTTTTAGGTGGAAGAATTGTCTCATGGCAAAGCAAGAAACAGAAATCAATTTCCACATCTACAGTAGAGGCTGAATATATTACTGCAGGAAGCTGTTGTGCACAGATTCTATGGATGAGAAATCAATTGCTAGATTATGGTTTACACTTTTCAAAAATTCGTATTTATTGTGATAACCAAAGTGCTATTGCAATGACAGAAAATCCAGTTCAACATTCTCTAACAAAGCACATCAGTATCAGATATCACTTCATAAGGGAACATGTTGAGGAAGGAACAATTGAAATGCATTTTGGTCCCACAGATCAACAATTAGCAGACATATTCACCAAGTCCCTGTGTGAGGCAACATTTACAAGATTGGTTTCTGAGTTAGGAATGGTGAGAAGTGGCTCAACTCCAGAGAGCAAGTAGCAGACAATCAGAGTTTCTGATAAACTCTGTCAGAGTATGTGGTAAACTCTGATAGAACAGGCAGTAAACTCTGATCTTTGGAAGCACTAATCTCTGATGATAGACTATCAGTGTTTATGGTAAACTCTGTCAGAATATGTGGTAAACTCTGACAGTGAATGCAAACTCTGATTACTATACTCTGATATTAGTCTGTATGCTAAACTCTGGGTTATTCTTTATGACATCATATTTAATTTTGTTTCATCATAATTGTTAATTTCTGTAATGAGTAGTCATTAAAGCGCGTGTCTCTCACGACAAACGTTTCATATTTAGACACAATGAGACACATATATGCTGTATTTTGAGAATTACACTACTCATTACTTTACCAATTAATTTTTGCCACGTATCCCACTACAAAGTATATGCAACTGGGAGGGAATAATTTAATTCATATTTCCACTTTGAATTTTTAATCTACATCTTGCTAATCTCTTTTCTCTCTCGTTACATAAACCCTAATTTCTTCAAATCTGCAAATCTTTACTACATTGGCATCCAAGGGCTGTTCATTTCAAAACTACATATTTGCTGCAACAAATTACATATCTTTTTTGAATAAATCTTATACACCACAGGACTTTCATGTTATTTAAGATTTCTTGCAGAACAACGATATTGGGTATGCACTTCAAGTACCTTCAAAATTCTCTGCTCAATCTCTGCTCAAAATATGGTCCACGGTAAAATTCAACAATGCTGGTGATGATGAGGAACTAGTAATAACATTCAAATGCAATGGCACTCATTCGATAACTCCTGCAGTGGTTCATTAGGCCCTTCATCTTCCCCGAGTAGCTGTCTATGATGACATTATTGAGGATGAACAGATAAAAGAGTTCTTCAAGGAAATAGGTTATGGAGGTAGTCTGTCAAAGCTGGGCAGTTTGACAAGACCTAATCTACGAAGAGAGTGAAGCTTTTTCTTTGACTGCATCACAAGGGCTTTTACTGCCAAATGCACAAATTTTGATGCCATTCCTCAACTCTCTCAACAAATTGGGTATTCTCTAACCCATAATTTAAATTTCAATTTTCCTTGTTTGATTATTAGGCAATTAGCTAGTAAAATAGATGATGATGCCCACACTATATATTTTGCTAGAATTTTACAGTTGATATTTAGTCATTTATTGCCTGATGTAACTTTTGAGAATGATCAGAGTTTAGCTAGTTTCTGCATGAACAAAAGAATTTTTGCTGATTTAATTCGAAAAGATTTAAAGAAAGAAGATGCAGGTAAACTCTGTTCTTTGTTTTATCCCACATGGGTCAGGCTTCTCTTAAATCAGAGAATGCCTACCATGTATGGGAGGGATTTTTTGACAGTGACTATGAATCAGAGTTTCACAATCTCTGATTCTAACCCAAGTCAATCACCAAACACTGATTCCCAAACACATCAGCCACCCTCTACAGTCTCCCAAAAGGCTGTGGTTGTAAAACACACCATTCAACAAGGGCCAAGCAAAAGAAAAGGCAAATCAGTAAAGGTGTCATCTCCCAAGAAAAGGAAATTGGTTGATGAAAATACTGACTCTGAGGACAGTGCTGATGGTCTAGTCTTTCCTTTGAAGAAGGCAGCCAAGAAAACAACTGAGGCTACTCCTGCTCCTTTCATGAAGCCTTTTACTGTAAATCCAATGCCTGAGATTAAAAAGAAGAAAAGAAGATTAGTCAAGGCTACTTTTGTTGAAGATTGGACAATCCCTGAGTCTACAAACACTGAAGCAACTATAAACTTTGAGCCAGTCCAACCTGAACTAGTTGGTGATGGGGGCAATGTAAATGCTGAAGCCCATGCTGTAAATGAAGATACTCCAGTGATGGTATCTGATTCTCTTGTCCATTCTCCAAAACATATCATTAAGGAGATTTCTTATGAAAGGGTGAGGGAGCTTTATGCTGAGGTCAACAAGGAAATGGATGCAAAGAAAAGCCAAGCATCTCCTGCTCCTAGTGGCCCTAGGTTATTTTCAAGAAAGAAGTTGAAGAAGGTTGTTGTTCCAGCAAATGAAGCCGGTCTGAATCAGGGGTACAACACACAAGAACCTTCAACTCAAAGGGTTGAAGAAGTTGTTAAGGCCCCAGCTACACAAGAACCATCCAATCAAAGTTTGGATGCAAGCACTCAAAATCTGAAGAAAGATTCTACTATTGCTGATGTTGAAGGCCAGTCAATGGCAGAGTCCAGCCCACAAGAACCTCCACCTCAAAGTGGTGGAGCAGCTGCTGATCAGACTCAGGTCACACAAGAACCAATCATCCATTTTATAATTGCAGACCAGGACAAGGAGGTGCAGTTAAACTCTGATTCTTTTGCTGCACAAGTTGAAGGGACAAACTCTGATGCAATTCCATTGGTTATCTTTGATGCTATCTTGGTGCAGCCTCTTTCTGCACAACCAATGGACTCCACATTCACCTTAACTTCTACTTCCACTCAAGGTATAAACTCTGACTTTTCTTCAGAATTTACATACTCTGATTGTTTAAGTTCAGATTTTATCTTTCCTACTAGAATGATCATGAATGACTGTTAAAGGTACCCCTACTCATGTAACTATAGGCACCTCTTCTCAGCCACCTCTTATTTTTGTAGGACATTGTGTGTTGAACCTTTCTAGTGAGACTGAGGTAAAATGTGTGAAAAACAGAATTAATGAGAGGCAGACACAGGTTCTGGCAAAAGGAGAGGTAGATATGAGAAAGAAGTTATATTCTTCTAGTGAGCAAACTCTGACTATTAAAAGTTATGATATGTGTGATATGAGAAGTAATGAGATTACTTTAAAAGAATCGAGTGATTTAGGAAATCATGTTACTCTTGCAGGTACTCAGAGTTTACTTGTCCCTGAGAATCCTGCAAACACTGAACAGGCTCCAATCTCTGATGATGATGATGCAAACTCTGATGGGCCAATCTTTGTAGATGATGAAGTGACTGATCTCTCCATTCCATTTACTCAGAGATACAGCTCAAAGAAATGGCCAGTTAATTCTCATGATGCTCATGAAAGACTGAGAATGGAGTATCCTTATTACTTGGTTATTGAGCAGCTAAAGGGAGAAATTGAAGCTGTCTTAAAATCTGAAGGTGTCAAGAGGGATATCCCTTCCATAACTGACTATTCTCCAGATACTCTGCTGAATTCTCATCAACAACAAGTCTGGGACATGTCATGGAAGTTTGTAAATGAGAAGGTCTTCTGGCCACATGTTCATGACTTACTCAAAAAGGTTGACAAAGAGATTCATTCTGAAGAGTTGAAGACAATTCTGAAGGCCACAACTGTGTTGACCAAAGGCCTTCACCATAAAGTTTGTGATCTTAACCAATCTATCACCAAAAACTCTGCTGCTATTGAATTTGCTGTCTCTTCTTCTCAGCATTCTCTGGAATTGAAGATCAAGAATATAGTTGCTAAGCAAGACTCTTTGGGGGTCAAAGTTGACAATCTTTCCACTGCTGTCACATCTATGCAAGGAATGCTCAACACTATTGTTGAAATCCTCACAGTCAGCGAAGGCAATGATGTCAGAAAGGGGGAGAAGGTTCTTAAAGACAAATGCAAGGAGGTTGTTGTCCTAAACTCTAATAGACCTGATGATAATGATCAAGGGAGTCATAAGGATGGGAAGCAAACTCTGTTGCAATAAACTCTGATTGGACAAACTCTGACAACCTCTCAAACTCTGATGGCATCAAAGTCAAAAACAAACTCTGCAAAGCAAACTCTGATGGATGCTGACATGGAATTAGCAAAGAAGCTTGAAGAAGCAGAGATGCCTGAAAAGATAACTGAACAAACTCTGAAAGATGCAGAACTGGCAAGACAATTGTTTGAAGAAGAAAATCCAGGAATGGATCTAGTTGCTGTAGAAGAAGAATTAAAGAAATCTGGTACCGACAATGCTCAAGTCCAGAAGAACAGAAGTGCAAGAACAAGGAAACCTCCAATACAAAGAAAGGCACCTATTCAATAAAAGAAAGGTGTATCTAAACCTACTCAAACTCAAAAGTCAACTATTCAAGCAAATTCAACTCCTGAAATTCAAACTAGGTCAAATACAAGATCAACCACAGTTCAGAAGAAAGCTCCAGAAAAAGCAACAACTCCACTCACCATGTCAGGAACAACTTTTCTTCCAGGTGGTTCTTGTTTTGAAGATGAAGAAGAAGAACAGCAAACTCTAGTCAGAAAGAAAAATCCTGATCTCCTATGGACCAAGACTCAAACTCTGACTCTCAATGCCAGACTTGGTAAAAATAAAGGTGGTATTGGTGATTCAAAAGAAGAAGTCTATAGGGGTGAAGTAACTATCTTCAGAGATCCTTACTCATTGAAAGATAAGCCTGAGGAAGAGTTTTCTCAAAAGCATCTGGACAAGCTAATCTTTGTCAATATAACACTAGATGTCTTTGCTGGTGTTCAAGCCAAGGAGAAGCTTTTATATTTTCTAGAAGATGGGAGAGTTTTGAAGATTGCTAAAGAAGATTTGATTCTGAAAGCATCCAAAGAACTTGAACATGTTCTACATCTCTTAAGTGGTGAAAGTGAAGCTACTTCCAGGTGGATCAAGATTCTTGAAGGTGTTATAGCTGAGAAAAAGAAGAATAAAAGGCTAATGATGATAAACTCTGAGGAGTATGAGCCTGGATATCTTCTTGAAGATGGAACTGTGAAAGCAATGAGAAAAGGAGATGCACAGGTCAAAATGGTGTTAGGAATTCCTACATTAATCTTAAATCCAAATGGCTTGAAGGCCTGTTGCATTGTCCTGGATGAAAGAATGAAGAGATCATCTATCTATGCTTTAAGGGCTGCTATATATCATATTGATGATTCTTCTAAACAGATGAAAGATTTGAAGGAGGAGCTGAGTCAGTTGCTGAATAATGCTGAAAAAGAGTTGTTGAATAAATTTCTAAAAGAAGACTTTTCCTACAAGAGGATCTAAGTCAAGTATGAAGATTCAAACTCTGATGCATTTGTTTAAAGATTTCTGACATCATTCAGTAAAATTTATGTTTTACTTATAAAGCATAAACTGGGGGAGATTGTTGGGAATAAACACTGATGGCTGTCAAAGAATGCAATGTCAGAGTTTATGTTGCTGACGTCATCAGAGAATAGAAGAAGCTGTCGGTCAAAGTTTACTCTATCAGAGAATACTCAATCAGAGTTTACTCTAACAGAGAATGCTCTATCAGAGAATATCAAACCGACAGAGTTTACATCAGAGTTTATCAAAAAGGAAACAAACAAATCAGAATATGATTTGAATAAGTGAAGAAGGAAATCGAAATACAAGTCTATTGCCTTATACAAGCTGTCCTTATCATAATCTACTTTGTAATTGTATTGTAACTGTGTCTATATAAACACAGAAATAGGTTAACACAATTGTAACATTCGAGTATTATCTTTTTCATAACCTAGCAGCTCTTGAAAAAATTATTTTCTTGACAGAGTTTTGTATTCTATTCATTATTAATACAAAGCTGATTATTCTTTTCATATACTTGAGTTCTAGATCAATAATTTGGTACTATTACATTCAACCCCCCTTCTATAATAGTTTATTCTCTGGGAAACATATAAGATATAATTAATCGTTATCTACAAAAAAGACTTAGCTATTAACCCTATAAAATTTGACCAAAACAGTGTTCGACTCGAGTTCGGTTCGTGGTCGGTTCAAGTTTGACTCGTTCATTAAGTTCGAGTTCTTTTCAATAAAAAAAGGATATTTATAATATTATATGTATATATAATATATTTATTATTTATTATTTATAATTTAATTATTTTTTATAATTATTTAAAATTAATATTATATTGGTGAGAAATATTTAATTAATAGTTGTCTCCAATGTTTTGCACTAAATAACGTTAAAATAATTTTTTTAATAAATATGTATATAATGTTCACGAATAATTCGTGTTCGGTTCGCTATGTTCGTGAAAAGTTCGTGTTCGGTTCGGTTCGGTTCGCTATGTTCGTGAAAAGTTCGTGTTCGGTTCGATTATTACCGAACTCGAATTTGGACAAGAAATTTTGTTCGATAAAATTACTGAACATTATTCAATTTGTTAAGATTTTGTTCGAGTTCGTTAAAAGTTCATCCTAGTTCAGTTAGTTTACAACTCTTATGAAAACATATAATTCTTTATTTTCATTGACTTTTTAGTGCGGTAGATTATCCTTTGCATGCATCTAATCTGCTGTTACATTTACATATGAAGCAAAAATAGTAATACTGTATATTAAACAAGATTTAACAGTAACATACAGATCGAAACTTAAAAATATAAAAAGGGAATAAATATGGGTATTACATAGGTACAATTCTTCCATGTCACACCAGGAATGTATAGATTGAGATGCCTATGTTTAGCCCATGCCCTCCTTATAAACTGTTTATTACATACATTTTTCAATTTATAAGATAAATAAGCCAAATGGCGCCACTCGCACTCATGTTACTGCTTGCACTGCAGAAGTTTTTCTCTTGCCAATTGTAAATGTTTAATAGCAACACTAATATCAGTACGGTTTTGAGGCGTCTCTGCTGAACATAAGATCCCCACTTCAAATATTAATGCCAGGCATAACTCCATGGTAGCCCTGCTGTATGTTTGATTCACAGTCAAGCTATGTTCGTTTGATGAGTCTGAAAAATGAAGATGATTTAACTTGAAGATTTATCTTTCATCTTTTATTTCTAGTTTACTCAAGAAATCTGGAAATGTATTATACGATCCAGAAAACAATTTATTATTTACAGTTCTTAAATGTCATATTATTTTCTTAGTTGTTAGTTGAGTTATCCTCTAAGAATTTGTGTGTTAAATGGTTAATAACAAATAGGGGAGATTGAAAGGCGTATGACTAGGCCTATTTATAATAAGTAGATGACAACTCAACTAAGATAAGAAAGTGAAGTGAGTAATAAATACTGAGGAAGGAATCAAGACGAAAAAGGTAAACTAGACACAAAGAATCAGATTGTCAGAATAATTTTAATGAAGTTGCTACTCTACATCGGAAGAAGTTCATTAATATGTTCAAGCATCAATGTAAAATAAAGGAGTAGTATTTCAGAAGAGTTTAGAAGATACAAAAGATTTCAAGTGCCTACTACAAAGAGATTCTAAGAAAAGAAATATTGAAGACAAAGCTAGAAGCGAGAACAAGATAGAAGATCACAGCTATTAAAGTTAAAAGGTGAAGAATATTTATTTAGTATGGCACAAATGAACCAGACAGTACATTTGTGTGTCAACTAAATTAATAAATATTTTACACCTAGCTCAAGTGATTTTCAGACAGAAGACAGAAGACAGGAAGACTCAAGTCAAATTAACAGTGGTTGTGCAGTGAAGAAACTAAATTCATTCTACTATCAAAAGTTAATTAATTATTTAATTTATCTACTTAAATTAATTCATCTTGAATTGATTTAATTTATAAATTATTTAATTAAAATTGGTGGAATTAATTAAGTTAAAAAGAGCATTTTATTTAATAATTAAAGAAAGTCTTGTTGCACAATTTAGAAAGTCTTACCGAATTAAATCGGTAAGACATTTGAAAAGTCTTACCGAATTAAATCGGTAAGACATTTGAAAGGTCTTACCGAGTTATGCTAATAAGACTTTTCAAAAGTCTTACCGAATAATTCAATAAGACTTTAATCAAAAGTCTTACCGACTTATTCAGTAAGACCTTATTTAAAAGTCTTACCGAACTAGTTCAGCAAGACTTATTAAAAGTCTTACCGAGCTGTGTTTATAAGAAAGTCTTACCGAGATTTCTCGCAAGACTTTTAAAAAGTCTTACCGAGCTTTTAAAAGGTTCTACCGAGTTTTTTAAAAGTCTTACCGAGTTTTAAAAGTCTTGCCCAACAATTTTAAAATGTCTTACAGGCTTATTTAAAAAGTCTTTCTGATTTTTTAAATAAGTTTTATTCAAATGTCTTGCTAGCTTTAACCTTTATAAATATGAGGTTTTGGATTCATTATTTCATAGCAGATCAGATCAAAAAACATTCAAATTTCAGAAATTTGTATGCATTGTAATATTCACAGATTTCTGTATAACTTTGAAATATAATTGTTAAAGCCGAACAATTCATGTCGAAATCGTTCTAGAATACTTTATCAATTATATACAATTTTCATCATATTAATTTTGTAATACTTTTCAAGTTCAAAATTATATCTTCTACTTGAACAGTATTTCATTAAAATTAATATTTCGTGAGAAATTAAAGTAATATTTTTAAATCTGAAATTCAGCGATTAAATTCTGATATTGTATTCAACCCCCTTCTACAATATCAGGGACCAACACGAACATTATTTAATTTGTTAAGATTTTGTTCGAGTTCGTTAAAAGTTAATTCGAGTTCGGTTAGTTTACGACTCTTATGAAAACACATAATTCTTTATTTTCATTGACTTTTTAGTGCGGTAGATTATCCTTTGCATGCATCTAATCTGCTGTTACATTTACATATGAAGCAAAAATAGTAATATATTAAACAAGATTTAACAGTAACATACAGATCGAAACTCATAAATATAAAAAGGGAAGAAATATTAGTATTACATAGGTACAATTCTTCCATGTCACACCAGGAATGTATAGATTGAGATGCCTATGTTTAGCCCCTGCCCTCCTTATAAACTCTTTATAAATTAAAAATTACATACATTTTTCAATTTATAAGATAAATAAGCCAAATGGCACCACTCGCACTCATGTTACTGCTTGCACTGCAGAAGTTTTTCTCTTGCCAATTGTAAATGTTTAATAGCAACACTAATATCAATACGGTTTCGAGGCGTCNAAAGTTTTTCTCTTGCCAAGTAGCAGACGAGTAGTCTATTTGTATTTGTATTTGTATTCAATACTTATATAGATACACAGCTGACGAGTAGCAGAGATAAGGCCGACAAGTAATATACACAACTGACGAGTAATCTATTTCTATTTGTATTTGTATTCAATCACTTTGTAATTCGATTGACTCATCGTTATAGTGGATATTCTTGGTTGTGACAATCTCACCCGCGGTTTTTAACCTTGTTAAAGGAATTTTTCGCATCACCAAAGATTCTTGTGTCATTATCTTTACTTTTTGTTCTTGTCCTTGTATTCTACAAATTTACCTCTCAACCATATTACTTATATAATACTAGCTTAAATCTCGTGTAATGCACGGGTCACTTTTTAAATATTTAAAATGTATATTTATTATAATAATTTATTTCATATGTTATAAATTTTTTTTAAAATTTTAAAATTTTTAGTTTTATACAATATTAAATAAGAAAATAATATTTAAATATTAACCATATAAATTAACTACAATATAATTGTTTTACTATATACTACTTATTTATAGAAATATACTCATATAATAAAATATATTTATTATATATATATATATGTAATAAAAGGGAAGATTTGTATAATACTTTCCAATGTTTAAATATATTATTATATTGCATATTATTTTAATTTGTAATATTTTTTTATATGTCTATATATATACTTAAAAAACTTTTCTACTTTTTAGGATGACGACCAGACGACCACGTTAACTCCTTCACTCCAATTATATATAGGATATAATTAATCGTTATCTACAAAAAAGGACTTAGCTATTAACCCTATAAAATTTGATCAAAACAGGGTTCGATTCGAGTTCGGTTCGTATTCGGTTCGAGTTTGACTCGTTCATTAAGTTTGAGTTCTTTTCAATAAAAAAGGATATTTATAATATTATATGTATATATAATATATTTATTATTTATAATTTAATTATTTTTTATAATTATTTAAAATTAATATTATATTGGTGAGAAATATTTAATTAATAGTTGTCTCCAATTTTTTGCACTAAATAACGTTAAAAATATTTTTTTAATAAATATGTATATAATGTTCACAAACAATTCGTGTTCGGTTCGGTTCGCTATGTTCTTGAAAAGTTCGTGTTCGGTTTGATTATTACCGAACTCGATTTTGGACAAAAAAATTTATCCGATAAAATTACCGAACATTATTCAATTTGTTAAGATTGTGTTCGATTTCGTTTAAAGTTTGTCCGAGTTTGGTTAGTTTACAAACTCTTATGAAAACACATAATTCTTTATTTTCATTGACTTTTTAGTGCGGTAGATTATCCTTTGCATGCATCTAATCTGCTGTTACATTTACATATGAAGCAAAAATAGTAATATATTAAACAAGATTTAACAGTAACATACAGATCAAAACTTAAAAATATAAAAAGGGAAGAAATATGGGTACGTATTACATAGGTACAATTCTTCCATGTCACACCAGGAATGTATAGATTGAGATGCCTATGTTTAGCCCCTGCCCTCCTTATAAACTCTTTATAAATTAAAAATTACATACATTTTTCAATTTATAAGATAAATAAGCCAAATGGCACCACTCGCACTCATGTTACTGCTTGCACTGCAGAAGTTTTTCTCTTGCCAATTGTAAATGTTTAATAGCAACACTAATATCAATACGGTTTCGAGGCGTCTCTGCTGAACATAAGATCNTTGAACATAAAATCCCCACTTCAAATATTAATGCCAGGCATATCTCCATGGTAGCCCTGCTGTATGTTTGATTCACAGTCAAGCTATGTTCTTCTTGATCTATTACAATCCGTGGGTCTGCAATGTCCATAACTCTATGTGGAAGTGCCTGCCTCACATATTCATGAAGATTACTATCACTGTCCCTTAATATGCTACTATCTGTAGGTCGTTTCCCCGAGAAAATTTCAAGTAGAAGAATTCCATAGCTATACACATCTCCCTCGGTAGATATCTCCCCACACATTCCATACTCTGCACAACTTGAGGGTTAAAAAATTGACAAAAAATAACATTTTACAATGTATTATACTAGTTCTCTATGGCAATAATATCCGTTAAATAAGATAAGTAAAATACAGTTGTTGTGTGAGTCAATACTATAGAGAAGTACTAATAATTGAAAGAAAGATTGAGTCTAGAAAGTCACCAGGAGGAACATATCCAACCGTTCCACGTACACCGAGTGAACTCATTTGTGCTTGATTGACATCACTTGTAGTAGCAAAAGAAAACCTTGCCAGACCAAAATCACCAATATGAGCAACGAAATTCTCGTCAAGAAGAATATTACTTGGCTTTATGTCGGAATGAATGATACTTGCATTAGTACTGTAATGATGTAGGTAATCCATTCCCTGTGCAACATCAATGGAAATATTTAGTCTCTGGAGTAGATTCAAGTTTCTTTCATTCCCATTATTGGAAGGACTTGGATGCAACCAGTTGTCCACACTCCCATTAATCATGAACTCAAAAACTAATGCCTTGAAGTCATTTCCCTTAAAATCAATGCTAGAGCATGCTGTGATAATCTTGATAAGATTCCGATGACGAATATTCCTCAACGTTTCACACTCAGCCAAAAAACTCTTGTTGGCTCCACGTACCTCAACATTTAGTACCTTCACAGCAACTATGTGTTCCACTGAGTTGAGAACTCCTTTGTAAACTGAACCATATCTTCCTTCACCAAGCAAATTATTTGTGGAAAACTCATTTGTAGCCAGCAGAAGATCTTGGTATGAAAGCGTGACATATTGGTTGTCTTGCAATACCAAGACATGATCATTCAACTGCTTCGAGTTTCGACGTTGAAAAAACACACAGGCAAGACATGCTACGATACCAAGGGGTATAAGAACAAGGAGGAGTATTATTCTCAGGGAAAATGTTTTCTTCTTATTCTTTGAGACTTTTATCGGACACGAAGGCAAATGCAAAGCTTGAATACCTCCACAAAGCCCCAAATTTCCGACGACTGAAACGGCACTAATGTTTGAAAACAAACCTTCACTAGGCACTTCACCTTCAAGTTTGTTGTGTGAAAGATTGAGAAATTCCATTAGATGAAACCCATCAAAAAAATTTGGAATATTCCCGGATATATTATTACTTGAGAGATCTAGAATGTGAAGACTTTTCAAAGTTCTGAAAGAAGATGGAATTCTAGCTTGAAAAAAGTTTCCACTCATGTACAGCTCCTCCAACATCACACAATCACCCAGACTAGTGGGTATATTTCCTGTTAGTTTGTTGTTCGAAACATCTAGTGTCACCAACCTTTTAAAGTTTCCAATATT
Organism: Oenanthe javanica; assembly: GCA_008931105.1. Taxonomy (NCBI): domain Eukaryota; kingdom Viridiplantae; phylum Streptophyta; class Magnoliopsida; order Apiales; family Apiaceae; genus Oenanthe; species Oenanthe javanica. The sequence continues at coordinate 22,578 of QRFB01015237.1, forward strand.
CAATGGTAATGGTCCNTTCGAAACATCTAGTGTCACCAACCTTTTAAAGTTTCCAATATCCAATGGTAATGGTCCTGTGAATAGATTTTGGTTCAAGAAAAGTTTGAAACAACCGGAAGTAGACAGAATTTCCTCAGGTATTACTCCTCCAAGCCTGTTGTTACCAAGGTACAGTACCTGAATTGTTGAGATGTTATACAATTCAGTAGGTATGCTTCCTTGGAGCATATTATTCTCTATATTGAGAAAACTTAATCGAGTAATGTTTCTAATGGAAGTTGGAATTACTCCCGAAATGTTGTTATTGCCCAAATCTAGTACACCCAAATTAGATAGCGCTCCGACTGATTCTGGAATGGTCCCTGTTACGAAGTTGTGAGCCAATGCAAGCACCATCAAGTTCACCAGTTTTCCAATTTCATGGGGGATGCTCCCGTATATGTGATTTCCGTACATATAGAGTTTCTCTATGCTGGTGGATAGATTTACGATGGAACTTGGGAATACCCCTCTGAAACCATTCTCGGCGAAGTCCAAATTCTTTAGATTGGTACAATTTACCAAAGAATTTAAGAAGCTAAATTCTTCGAGCCGCATGGTATCTCCCAGTTGATTCTTACCCAGATGTAGCACTTGAAGATTAGGAAGGTTACCAAAAAATTTTGGCATAGGCCCAGTAATACTGTTATTTAAGATGTCAAAGATAACAAGATTAGACACATTAGCTATTGACGGTGGAAATGGGCCAGAAAATAT
>QRFB01015238.1:0-11138 GCA_008931105.1 Oenanthe javanica
TCATGTTCTTGATAAAATTGCATGCATAGAAATTAAGAGATGATGATGTTTTAAATATTAGGTGAACAAGTAATATTCTACTTGATGTGTCTTCAAACTTGAATGCAAGGAACATATGTTTACACTTTGCTATACAATGAGATAGGTCAAGTGATAAGGGTTTATCTCTTGTCGTCCCAGGTCCTGTGTTTGATTCTCGTTCACTCTCGACATTTGTTAGAACAAATACTCACATTATAAGTCATATAAGCCAAATTAATCAAAAAAAAAAACTGTCTTAATTTCATTTTTGAATTCTTATTGTTGACAAAAGAATAAAATCAGTAATTTAAATTATCTAAAATAAACCAAAATAATCCAGCACAACGAAGAGAAAACAAAAGCTTATTAGTGTAAACTATCCTTTCTGCTCTTACAAAGACAAGCATTTGTAATGAACCACAACATGAAAACCCAAAGTACTGCAGATTGAACAAAAAAAGTTACGCAAATTATGATGTTAAATTGATCAGACATTATAATTGATCTATATATTAAGTAAATGTTATAACAATCCCTATCTTAACAAAGTTTCTATAGCAAACAAAAAAGATTTACCAAACCCAAAATCTTAGTAGTGGTTTATATTTAGGTTGGACGTTCCAATAGATGCACTTCTATCTGCAAAACAAAGCACAACTATCCAAATGTTTAACTTTACATTTCGATGACATGAAGTTAAGGTAAAAAATAGAAATGCTTTGTTCCTTGTCACAAACTAGAAACAATGATTATAGAATAGTAGCTTCATTTGATAAATTTGTTAACTCATGTTCCAGCTTTACGCAGAAATCTTAACATAAAACTATAATCAAGAGGGTACAACTGTATGCTATGAATTCTTATCTATGTTACTCTGGACTGCAGAGCACACGTTTTCTTTTAAGTTTGTCAACTGGTCGAAAACTTCAAATTGAACTACATTGCCTAAAAATATTTTCGGTAATAATCTACAGGCTTCTATGTTTAGCCAGTATAGCAGTATGTCTGTTACCCAACTATTTGTGAATGCTGTCTTCCTCATAGAGTTATGTACCTATTTGCTAAAGGTTTCAAAAGTATGTTTGCGGGTTCCTCAAATTGTTCGTTGTGGAATTCAAAGCCAGTACACTAAAAACATGATTACTTATCTAAGTATTCACTTCACTCATCATGGCACCACAATCAAAAGTTCAGTAGATCATAGATGTCAGAACAGACTCATCAAACTGAAAAGGGTACACTCTGTTAAATATGCAGTTAACTAAATAGTTTGTTTTTCTTCTAGATCTATCATTCCATGGCCACCTTGTGTGAAATTTCATTATTAAACTGAACAACCCTATATGCCCATTGGCACAAAGAATACAAAACTTTATTAAAATTAATAATCATATTATTACCTGAATCATCTATTGTCCAAAAACAGAACAAGAAAAGTGTTGACACAGATTGCCATGCAACAAAGACTAAGATTGCCACGGTTACCATGTCGAAAAACGTGCCATCTGTCAAACCAAACCAATCAATATAAGTGTATAGTTAACCCAATGTGCAGTGTATGTTACTTCAGGGTGCTGAGTCAAGCGAGTCTAACATACTTGAGATTTCGATGCCTAACGAGTGACTTCTTTTATAAATTATAATTAAACCCCTAAAAAACGGGTACACCTAAAAGAATATCAATTTAGCTGCTTACCTTTGTATTAGTGAAGAAAAGAAACCTTGCCAGTGTCTGTAATAGGTGGGACGGAATGAAATGAAAAATCTGAAATGGTAGTGTAAATTTTGAAGTAATAAGAATTGTCAAGGATGTAAGTGGAAGGAATGAGTTGTAGTTTAAAGCTCTGTAATGATGTAATCCAGAAAGGAATAAAAGTTATGTCATTTCATTTCATTTGCTGCTCATATAACCCATTCCAACCGAATGAAGCCGAAGAGAGAAACACAATGTGGTCGTTTGGGGTTCCTTGAATTTAAAATAAGTAACTTATTTTTTTTTATTTTTTACATATTTTCATATTTTTTTAAAGATAAATATTTATTATAGAATTTTAAAATCAAATATTATCTTCAAAATAAAAAATAAGTTACTTATTTTCAGAAAAAGTATATACATACCTATTTTTTTCCGGAAATAAGGACTTATTTCCGGAAAAAATGGGTTGCCAACCAGGGTCATTGTATGGCAACTTATTACTTGTCAATCTTGATCCTGAATTGATCTGGAAGAGGGCAGAGCTGCAGAGGCCATGGTAGTGAGGGTCAAGCGAAATGTTGTCTTGGCAGATAATCTGACCACTTGGCGACATGACAACTCCAACACTTAAACTACTCACTCTTTCATTACTGGTATTCATTCCTAGCTATCTCCCTCACATTCGATAAAATGTCATTTTTTGCTCAAAGTAATAAAGGTAAATCAACAAATAGAGAAGGTATCACTTAAATTAGTTTTGGTGGCAGTGTAAAATTATTACGATAAATATAAAATATACATTTATAGTGAATGTAAATAGAAGCTGTCTTGCCACCCACCGTTTTTGTATCTTTATCGATTAGTTTCTTGCCGGTTGATGAAGAAATAATGCAGAAACTGAGAAAGAATAGTTGCATCTCCACCTTTCTTTCTTCACTCTTTTAAGTTGTTTGGTGGCCATGCAAATTTAGATATGTACAAGTATCTTTCAGTTCTCTTTCCATTTTGGACAAAAACAATCGCCCCCCCCCCCCACACACACAACCACGTGTTACATGTCGAAATGTGTTAAATGCCATTTACCATATCCCTCGCCAGAGAGAGTGATGATGATGTTCAAGTAAAAATGTAACAATTAATTAAATTAGTATGTACTCGGGCTTCAATCCAACAACGTGTCAGAATTAAATTAAAAATTTAATTTGAATTCCAACTTAAAATTAATGTCAAGCATAAACATGTATTTACTTATATTTAGAACTATACTATGTTCCATTAAAAAAAAAAGAACTATACTATGACAATTGACAACACCTCGATATATCTAGTCAACTGTATCGTTTTTTTGCTTCCCAACTGTTCGTTCACACGTGGCAGCTTGTCATTGGTGGGACAGATTTGTTATGTGATCCAACCAAAATTATCTGACCAACTAAATTTTGAAGTAGAGCAGTAGTACACGCTGTATTACACACGTTCTGAAATTATTATTTTTGATATACAAACAAATAAAACTACTACTATGAATTTTGTAATGTGAAAACGATTAAAAAAGAAGAAGTTAAAAGTAGCTTTGTTTGTAATAGAGTATTAGAATATATAAATAGGTGGGCAGTGTAGAGGAGTAGTGAAGTAAGAAATGGAGAGGGAAGAGTCAGAGACTCTGTTTTTTCAGAGAATTACACTAAATGGCATCTTAGACCAAGTTACAATGGTTTATGAGTTGATAAAAGCACCATTGGTGGTGCCATTGTTAAAACTAATGGTGAATATTTGTTTGGTAATGTCTGTAATGTTGTTTGTGGAGAGAGTATACATGGGAATTGTCAAGCTTTTCATCATATTGTTGCGACGAAAACCCGAAAAGGATTACAAATGGGAGGCCATGCAAACTGAAGATCTTGAGCTGGGAAGTTCAGTTTATCCGATGGTGTTAGTGCAGATACCAATGTACAACGAAAAAGAGGTACCATTCACTCTTTATGCTAATACATATAGCCAGATGTATTGTTTTTGTTTACATTCGATTTCATACATAATACTTGTTCTTTCTGAGTAGGTGTATGCGCTATCAATAGGAGCGGCATGTGCGCTTTCTTGGCCATCTGACAGAATAATTGTTCAAGTTCTTGATGATTCAACTGATCCAGCTATTAAGGTAATTATTAGCTTACCACTTGATTTACAAGGCTACTCAACTTTTACACTTTAATTATTTGTCAACAAGTGTGTCAACACGAGCTTGCATTATTGCATACAACTTGTTACTCACCATTTGGGTTATCTTATCTTTCCATAAATCGCTTTTAAATTGCTGAAAGATAATTTTTGAATTATAATAAATATTGGTAATATATAACTTACATTGTAAAATTAATAAAATAGCCATAAAGGTCAAGAATTTATCTTTAGAAGGAATAATCTTCATGATTTTTATTAATTTAAATTATATAAAATAAAATACTAACTGAAATAAGTACATATATATTTTAATTTATATTTTTTAGAATCCAACGTACAGTAAAGAGAAACAAACCCGGCCTATGTATCCTGGCCTATAGGTCATCAGTACACAATTAAACCTTACTTATTCCAATGAAATAATATAAATTTTATTACGTAAAATTCTAATTAACCTTTAAAGTTTCCTTTAAATTTGAATTGTAGTTTTATAATCTGGTTCAATAATAATTAATTATCAGGGTTTACTGTAAACAAACAACTGCTCTAAATTTATTATCGATCATCCAACTTATTTGTGCTAATATTTTATTGTTTAAAAAAATTCAAAAGGACATGGTGGAGGTAGAATGTGAGAAGTGGGCAAGCAAAGGCATACACATAAAGTATGAGATTAGAGACAACAGAAATGGCTATAAAGCAGGAGCCCTCAAAGAAGGATTGAAGCACAGCTACGTGAGTCAATGTGATTTTGTTGCCATCTTTGATGCAGATTTCCAGCCTGAGCCTGATTTCTTGATGCGCACCATCCCGTTTTTCGTTCACAATCATGATATCGGCCTTGTTCAAGCTCGTTGGAAATTTGGTATACAAAAATATATGCATTTTTATAGGAAAAAATAAACAGAGGATAGACTTGAATTGAATAGGCTTATAAGTTACAATACTGTAATGAAATTTAGTGCAAGAACAAGAGAATTGACAAGAATTGTTACATCTATGAATGCAATGCAGCCAATGCAGATGAGTGCTTGATGACAAGAATGCAAGAGATGTCACTGAATTATCACTTCAGTGTGGAGCAAGAAGTTGGTTCCCAAACATGTGCATTTTTTGGCTTCAATGGTGAGAATAATAAATAAATAAATAAATGTTATGTAATCATAATAATAAAAAGATAAATGAATCAACAATGTAATTGTAATGCACTATGCAGGAACCGCAGGTGTGTGGAGACTTAAAGCACTAAATGAAGCAGGAGGATGGAAAGACAGAACAACTGTTGAGGATATGGATTTGGCTGTCCGAGCTACCCTCAAAGGATGGAAATTTGTCTTTGTCAAAGATATTGAGGTATATCATGTAAGAAACAGAAATTACTAGAAAAAATGTCAAATGCATCGATAAGACTATCAATATAATGACTTGTAATTGTACAACCCAGGTAAAGAGTGAACTTCCAAGTACTTTCAAAGCCTTTCGGTATCAACAACATCGATGGTCGTGTGGTCCTTCTAATCTTTTCAAAAAAATGGCCGTTGAAATTGCAACAAACAAGGTAAGTTATGTTTTTGTAGACGTATTCTTTTTTGAGTTTCTGTATTCTTTAATAAAAGATGAAATAATTATATCTTCAAGAATATGTAAATTTGGAAGTTTGCTTTCAAGGTAATCTCTAATTCTAGATCTTTTTGTTTATTGCAGAAAGTGACATTGTGGAAAAGGCTATATGTGCTTTATAGTTTCTTCTTGGTACGGAAGGTTGTGGCCCATATTGTCACATTTGCCTTCTACTGTTTCGTTTTGCCATTGACTGTTTTGGTACTTGAAGTTGAGGTTCCTCTATGGGGAGTTATTTACATTCCTTCTGTTATAACCGTTCTTAATGCCATTGAAACTCCAAGGTCTTTTCTCTACTGAAAAAACAAAATAACTGTATTTAAATGTGTAGGATGAGCATGGAAATGATTTTACTTTTGCATAACAATGTTACAGGTCACTGCACCTAGTGATTTTTTGGGTCGTTTTTGAAAATGTTATGGCAATGCACCGGACAAAAGCAACGATCATTGGCCTTCTGGAGATAGGGAGAGTCAATGAGTGGGTTGTCACTGAAAAATTAGGGGATGCTTTCAAAACTAAAGCTTCTAGTAGTGTCCCTCTTCTTGGTAGTGCCCCCGCAAAGAAACCTGGCTGGACAATTTGGGGAAGGTATTTTTTTAGCGTTTGTATCTTATAAGGAACAAGTGTAACATCCCAAAGATAAAATTTGTTTGAGCCCTTTATAAAAACAAATCAACAAATATATCAAAAATTGATAGCTTTTATGGGCTGACTTGTGGTGGGTTATTGAGCCCGGTAATTTTTATGGGCTGACCTGTGGTGGGTTATTGAGTCCGGTATGCATTCAATTGTGGGTTTGGGTTGTTATAAACGGTATCAAAGTTATATCTGGTCGGAAGTGCTAAACACTGCCCGGATTTCGTAAGTTTCGAGCCCAATAAGGTACAAAGTGGAGTGTTTGTAACATCCCACGTCAAATTAGCTTTTATGAGCTGACATGTGGGAGTTGTTGGGCCCGATATACATTAAATTTTGGGATTGAGTTCTTATAACAAGAGTATAAATAAGACAACTTTTTTGAATTTCAAATTTAGCTTATAAGCTCACAAAATAAATTAGGTACAAATTACAAAAATATAATTCTTTCTATATTTTTTCCATGTACCAGACTGAATGGGCTAGAGATTATTGCCGGGTTGTTCCTACTCTTCTGTGGATGTTATGATTTTGTTTTCGGAAAGAACTATTTCTTTGTCTACATCTTCCTTCAGGCTATAGCATTTTTTGTTGTCGGGTTCGGATACGTTGGCACATTCGTTCCCAAGTAAATGGTCTATCCAAGACATGTAAGTTATGTTGGATTAACAAAAGATTGTTTATACAGACATGTAAGTTATGAAGATTGTCTATAGGCATCGAGGCAGATTGCAGTCAAACTGTATGCAAAGAAAAAAAATAGAGCAGAGAGGTTTCAACTTTCAGGCATTTAATGTATATGTACCTAAAGTTTATTCAATAATCAAAACCCAGAAGTCAGAAGGGTGGATAAGTGTTTATATATTCGGCTCTAACTATCAGTGTATTATTTGTTGAAGAAATATTTAGAATATTGACTCTTTTGATCACAATTAATTAAAGTAAAATATTTTTAAATATTCTAATTCAAAAAAATGGTACTTCATATGTAGTACGCTTTCATTATCATTCCATTATCACTCCGTCAGGTGCATTTTTCATGCAATGATGCAAATATTGAAAATAATAAATGAGGTGATACAAATTAAAATTTTCTATTATTTCATGTCACTAATGAAACATCTCTTTAAAAAATATTTTAAAAATAAATTTAAGATCTCTAGCATTATTCAATTTATCATCCACCAAACAAGAGCACTAGAAATTATTAGGTGAAAATATATATGAGAAAAAATGCAAAATACATTTAGGAATAGAGTAATGTTAGGGACCCCGAAAACCGTCCCAATTTTTTTACCAAATGATGTTGCATGATACGTGTTTTATTTTAATTCGTGAACGTATATGTATGCACGCGTGTCTTATATTATTATAGGAAATTTATTAATTACATACCTGACAACTCAACATTTAGAATAATATTTGAGACAATTTTTTGGGGGTTTTAACATTTTTGTTTATGAATATGCACTAAATTGTTTTGACTGGACTAAGATCGGATCTCTGTTTATAAATTTATCCAGCTAACAAAACGGTAATCAACTCACGTGAAACAAACTTCACATGCAAATGCTTCGTGATTTAACAAAAATCCTAAGCAATTTCACCAACCTCAAATCTTCGTTTGTCAGATTTGATTTATGATCCAACATTATTATCAGACCTACATAGTTTATTTATGAAAAAACATATATACACAAAGTCATGCACACAAACAAAAAAACTTTTCATATGTGCACAAAACTAATTTTAAATGTGATAATAATTGAAAGAATCAAGTAAATGTAGCACGCTTTTAAGAAAATAATATTTAATCAAACGGAGAACATTAAAGTAGAAAGCCATATATAGAATATGTTATGGAATCACTCTCTATAGAAGTATAGTTGCATTTCTTTTAAGTTAAAAGTGATTCATGACAGCCGCCTCAATAACAGTGATTAATCTAAAAATTATTGAGTTAACAAATATTCAAACTATTAATAAATTCAAATTTTCATTATACGAATATTTATTATTAAAAATAATTATTATTAGTCATGATAAACTAATATTTAATTATATAATTGATATTATTAGTCATGATAAACTAATTTACATATTTTCTGTACCAATTTTTTTATTTATAAAAAATGATAGGAAATCAAAGTTAATTTAGCCATAGGATCACCTCACCGGCTCACCCCAGTCACCTAGTGCCTAGCCCGACCACTATAGTTTTTGGAAAACTACGATCCCATGTTCCTGTGTACATATTATATGCAATCAGTCGTTAGTTGATTAAGTGTTCCAGCTTGCCTGCAATATTATAATCCAATACCATCTCTACCCCTAATCAAATACCGTTAAACTTAAAAATTAAAATGATTCACGACATTTGCCTAAATACCTGCATGCGGAAATAGTAATTATGCTATTAAAAAAATTAATATATCATTTATTTATTTAATTATATTATATTTTTTGTATCATTTAGTTAAATTAAGATATTTTAACCTTTTAAGACTAGTAATGATGGTAAAGGTTTATAACATATTATAGTTTATATAGTTAATTATAGATTAAGGTCAATTTGATTTATCTTATAAATAACTTATAAGTTTATCTATTTAAATTTGTATTTCTGCAATCTTTATAAAGCACGTAAGTGTTAATCAAAATTTATTAAATTAATATATAAAGTTACACTAAACTATTTTTCTTATTATATGGGTTGTCTGGGATAGCTTGCGCGAACTAAATTAACCTTTTTATTAAATANAGTTACACTAAACTGTTTTTCTTATTATACGGGTTGTCTGGGATAGCTTGCGCGAACTAAATTAACTTTTTTATTAAATAAAATCGAAATAATAAATATAAATAAAATTATATTGAAAATTGAAAAGGATCACAATATATATTATTTCTATTATTCAATGGTCTTGGACTCTGTTGGATTACACTAAGTGATATAAGATTTGTTTATAGTTTCTAATATTTTATATATATATATATATTTATTTATTTATTTATTTATTTATTATCTTTCTGGTATGTGTTATGTGCACACATTAAACACCAACTTTCATGAATTTGACTCATTTTAATTGCTGATATTTTTTATATATACAAGACGTCCGTCATTATTAATAAATGNATGATAGGAAATCAAAGTTAATTTAGCCATAGGATCACCTCACCGGCTCACCCCAGTCACCTAGTGCCTAGCCCGACCACTATAGTTTTTGGAAAACTACGATCCCATGTTCCTGTGTACATATTATATGCAATCAGTCGTTAGTTGATTAAGTGTTCCAGCTTGCCTGCAATATTATAATCCAATACCATCTCTACCCCTAATCAAATACCGTTAAACTTAAAAATTAAAATGATTCACGACATTTGCCTAAATACCTGCATGCGGAAATAGTAATTATGCTATTAAAAAAATTAATATATCATTTATTTATTTAATTATATTATATTTTTTGTATCATTTAGTTAAATTAAGATATTTTAACCTTTTAAGACTAGTAATGATGGTAAAGGTTTATAACATATTATAGTTTATATAGTTAATTATAGATTAAGGTCAATTTGATTTATCTTATAAATAACTTATAAGTTTATCTATTTAAATTTGTATTTCTGCAATCTTTATAAAGCACGTAAGTGTTAATCAAAATTTATTAAATTAATATATAAAGTTACACTAAACTATTTTTCTTATTATATGGGTTGTCTGGGATAGCTTGCGCGAACTAAATTAACCTTTTTATTAAATAAAATCGAAATAATAAATATAAATAAAATTATATTGAAAATTGAACAGGATCACAATATATATTATTTCTATTATTCAATGGTCTCGGACTCTGTTGGATTACACTAAGTGATATAAGATTTGTATATAGTTTCTAATATTTTATATATATATATATATTTATTATCTTTCTGGTATGTGTTATGTGTACACATTAAACACTAACTTTCATGAGTTTGACTCATTTTAATTGCTGATATTTTTTATATATACAAGACGTCCGTCATTATTAATAAATGAAAAATCAATAAAAATTTGAAGTTTCTAATGTGTACCCTAAAAAAACTGATTTAATTAAATACTCGTACAACACTTTCTATAGACAGTAGTTTAGTCGGTAAGATACCTAAATGTCCCCGCTAGCCTCTCTATTATAGTCAAAATCATCTAACCCTAAGTCCCCAATCAAATACCATTTAACCTTTCAATTGAATCTTAAATACTACTCCATTTAGTTAATTTTTTTTAACAAGTACTATCTGTTTTAATTAATATGCTGAGCGAGAATTGAACCAAAATTCATTAAGAAGTGAAATAAATCATACCACTACCATTTAATTTAAAAGTATTACACGCACATTATCTCTATAAATACCTCTCCTTAATACATTACACAAGGGCGAAGTTTGCTTTTAGTTTTAAACCGTATTCTTAAAAAAACATCTCTACTCAAAAGCAAGCTCCCTCCTTTCCATACATAGTCACATAGAGCGTGCAGAGGTCCCAGTTGAAGCAAGAAATGGACATGGAAGAGTTAGCAACAAGTGTGTTACAGAGCATTACACTAAATGGCATCTTAGACCAAGTTTTGATGCTTTGGAACTTGATCAAAGCACCATTGGTGGTGCCATTGTTAAAATTAATGGTGAATATCTGTTTGGTAATGTCTGTTATGTTGTTTGTGGAGAGAGTATACATGGGAATTGTCAAGCTTTTTATCAAATTGTTACGACGAAAACCCGAAAAGAATTACAAATGGGAGGCCATGAAGGAAGATATCGAGTTGGGAAGTTCAGTTTATCCGATGGTGTTAGTTCAGATACCAATGTACAATGAAAAAGAGGTACTAATGATTCTTACACATATAGATTACACATTCTTTATGTGTTTGCTAGCATTCTTATTCTCTATTTTCTTATTAATGATCTGTCATTTTTTTTATATTCTTATGATCCT
>QRFB01015238.1:11238-23333 GCA_008931105.1 Oenanthe javanica
TTATCTTTTTGAAATTCACATATTCTTGAATTTCAACAAAATTTATGTTATAACAAAGAATACTAATCAAGTCAAAAAAGTAGTTAGCCTTTTATGGTTTATACTTTATAATTCTAAATTTTATTATTTGTTACAGAAAGTGACTTTGTGGAAGAAGTTAAATGTGCTTTATAGTTTCTTCTTTGTAAGAAAAGTTGTGGCACATATTGTCACATTTACCTTCTACTGCGTCGTTTTGCCATTGACTTGTCTAGTTCCCGAAGTTGAAGTTCCCAAATGGGGAGTCATGTACATTCCATGTACTATAACCCTTCTCAATGCTGTTGGAACTCCAAGGTCTTTTTCTCTTCGGATGAAAATTATCAAATTGATTTTAAGAAACTAAACAATACATCAAGTTGTATAGTCTTATTTTGGATCAGTAATGAAATGATTTTTGATTTTGCATTATTATGGTGCAGATCACTACACCTAGTGATTTTCTGGGTTGTTTTTGAAAATGTTATGTCAATGCACCGGACAAAAGCAACAATCATCGGCCTACTGGAGATAGGGAGAGTCAATGAGTGGGTTGTCACCGAAAAATTAGGAGATGCTTCCAAAACTAAAGCTTCTAGTAATGTCCCTCTTCTTAGTAATGCCCCTGCGAAGAGATCAAGCTCCAGATTTTGGGGAAGGTATATTGTTTCCGATCATATATTGGTTACATTGAACAAGAGTTACAACATTATAATCTTATGACTTAAAAGTTAAGCTTTTGAGTTGTTTTACGAACTCCGACAAATAAATTATAAATATTAAACTATAACAACAATTTTTTTGTGTACCAGAATTAATGGGCTAGAGTTGATTCTTGGGGTGTTTCTGCTCTACTGTGGATGGTATGATTTTTATTTCGGAAAGGACCATTATTTCGTCTACCTCTTCCTTCAATGTATAACATTCTTTGTAGTCGGGTTCGGATATGTTGGCACATTCATCCCCAGCTAACCAAATCTATCACCAAGGCACATAAATTATGCTGTGAGAAACTATTTGTTGAAACAAAAGAATGCTCAGGAGAATATGTTGATATTTATAGTTTGTTTTTTTATTGCTAAGTTAGAGTTTAATTTATTTTTCGTTGCTAGCTGCAATGTATAAGAAACTCTGTTTTTTTTAAGTGCAAAAGCAATCAATAAGCATTATAGAATTTGTATGTATCGAAAAGAAGAGATGAATGGAAAATGTTTTACATTTTGGGTGTGTTTTTTCACCTAATGTCTTCATCATTGCAAACCTAAATGGGAGAAACAAGTGTTCAGAAATTGGTACACAGCTACCAATATATATATATATTTCTTGTTTTTGAAAGGATACTTTAAGTTTGATTCATCTCAATTAAACCAAACATTAGCCCATTAAAGAGAAGGTGTTTTTGAAAGGTTACAGTGTTGCTGAATGAATTTCCACAGTAGCAAAGTTTTGTGCCACAGAATAGTAAGCTTCCTGCTATAACTAAATTGGAATTCCATTGCTGACTTAAATTCAGAAAACAGCAGTGCACCACTTTCCATTTTGGGACCAGAAAATATGTAGTAACACTAGGCAGAAAATTTTATATTTTAATCCAAATTAAATGTAAGTGTGTCTCATTGTGTTTTTTAAGTAATAATTATATGATAAAATAAAGACATCATAATAGGGTATTTCATAAGATAATTATAATAAGTAGAATAAGCTTCAACTCAGCATCAAACATTTCCTCACAAACTAAGCCTCGTAATAAGGAAGGACTCACACTACTATCGAAAAATAACTAGTACAAGGATAGCATATAAGTGAAGGATTTCGCCTAACTGCAACTTTAAACCTATAATTACAAGAAGTTAGTTTCTCCCTAACACCCAATTCTAGAATCTCAACCACCTCAGTCGTCGTTTGATATTTGTTCGCATGAATTTTTTTTATTTTACTCCTTCCATATAAAATAAATACCAGACGAGATGTATACTTAGCTAACTGCTTCTCCATGCCTCCATCTTGATTGAAGCTAAAAAAATTCAGAAGATTAAATTATTGTTCCAATCGTTTAGGATAGATGAGTATTCGTTGATAACAAGAATAGAAAAACTCACATAATTAATCGACTAATTTTCTCTGTCACGTAACACGCATGTTGGAGAAGTTTTGCATATATATATATATATATATATATATATATATATATATATATATATATATATATATATATATATATATATATATATATATATATATATATNTATATATATATATATATATATATTATGGTAAACCTTAGCATTCAATTTTTAATAAGAAATCTGTATGATAAATTATTCTGGTTTGGGGTTTAACATGTTCTGTCCTGTATACCATAGACATTAGACACTGCTACTCGTTAATATTCTTTGTCTAACAACCAACGTAAACGGTAATTAAGGAGAACATATATTAGGATTGTCCAATAGAATGATCATCCAAACTTAATTAGTAAAGTTTAGCAGACTAAGATCGGATCTCTACTGGTAAATTTATTCATCTTTTATTTGGTCAAAAGGTAGCCAATCACATGAATGATGCATAATTTCAGCTCTCAACAAATATATTTTAGTAATATTTTTAAGAAAACACGAGATAAATGAATAGACAACTGTGTTTCACAACCTATGTACTGTACGTATTTAAATGCCCAGCCTACTTAATATAATATCCACGAGGGTTTTACGTCAAGTGTTTTTCAATATTTGTGTTTTACTCCCTCCGTTTCATATTAATAATTCACTTTTAAAAAATAATGTATGTTATATAGTTGTTTGTGGATAGAGTATATGTGGGAATTGTGAAGCTTTTCATCAAATTATTGCGGCGAAAACCTGAAAAGAACTACAAATGGGAGGCCTTGAAGGATGATATCGAGCTGGGAAATTTAGCTTATCCGATGGTGTTGGTTCAAATACCAATGTACAACGAAAGAGAGGTAACCATTGATTCTTATAATATATTAGGGTTGAGTAAAAAATAACCAAACTGACCAGACCAGACCGATCAAACCACATTTTTTTTAAGCGGTTTGGTTTGATTTAAATACAAACCGTTATTTTCCGGTCCAGTCTGGTTTTCATTTTTAAACCGACCATTAAGACGGAACCGGACCGTTACAAATATATATTATTATATATTTATAATAGTCCACTTCCTAAAATTGTTGAATGCTTAATATGTGCCTAGAATTGGTTAAAGTCTTCTAAAGAATCAATTCACCTACGCAATACGTGATCAGTTTTAAGGAAATGGAATCACTTCACTTTTCTTACATAATATTATCAGCTTTATTTTAAAATAATTTAAACCCAGGCTGATTTTAAAATTTACTTTTGTTTCAGATTTGGATGCTGCAATGGAGTTGGAGGAGGATGCATAATATTTCTTTTGAAATTAAGATTACTAGTCTGCTGCAGTGAATCTCATGGAATGCATATTTTTTGTTTATTTGCGGTGAATCTGCTGCTGCTATTTCTTTTTGTTTATTTGACCTGTTAATATATGTAATTTGTTTAAATTTGACAACCATTGTGAATTTGATATAATTTTTGTGCTATTGGAAATAGATTATCGGATGCAGTGTTTATATTTTTGTAGCAGCTCAATTCTAAGTAATGACAAGATATTTTGGTACATTTATTTTTAAATATCTAGATTTCAAATTTGGTTTAAAACCGTAACCGACCGAATCGAACCGTTTAATTTTGGTCTGGTCGAGTCTGAAAATTTAAATGGTCCGATGTGGTTTGATATTTAATGAAACCGGTATATATGGTCCGGTCTGATTTGGTCATTAAAAATCGACCAAACCGATCGGTACTCACCCCTATAATATATTCCCTCCTCCCGTCCATTTATTAATTAATAGTACTTTCTATTCTGTGTATTTCTTTACATTTCCTTAAATTGTATATTTTTCTTTAAAAAATTAGTAGATCCCATTACTTTACGCTTATTTTCTTTTCTTTCCTTCCTTTTTTTACTCTTCCTAATCTCTGTACCCAATCCAAATGTTAATAATTGAGTGCGATGGAGGCAGTATATCCATCACATATTCTTTGTGTCTTTCTACTTACATACTTTACTACAAGAAAATAGTGTCGAATTTAGCCAGTTTACTTGTAGTGCTTAGAGCATCTCCAATGGCAACCCCTATTTTAATCCCCTAAAATATAATAAAATAATAGTTAACTAAAATATAGGGGATCAAAAAGTTATTTTACTCGAATATGTTACCAATATTCATTACCTATAATTTAAAATGTAATATTTAATCAATGTTTTAGATAATATAGGTAAGGAATAGGAGGATTAGAGTTGATATATGTTGTATTATAGGAAATATTGATGATGTGGCATTACAAGATTTCATTTTCTCTCCCTTAAAAGGGTTTGATTTTCTCTTACCTAAAAAATTATAGGGAAAGGGGGGTATGGTTGGAGATTGTATTTTGAAACAAAACTCCTAAAATGTGTATATGTGGATGAATATAGGTAAGGGTTTTGATCTCTTGGAGTTGCTCTTATAGTCTTCTTATTCTCTTATTATTGGCATTTTGAGTAGGTTTATCAGTTGTCAATTGGAGCAGCATGTGCACCTTCTTGGCCATCTGATAGAATTATAGTTCAGGTTCTTGATGATTCAACAGATGCTGCTATTAAAGTTAATTGAGAACCTTTTCTCAATATTTTGGTCAAATTTCACTTGTTATGGAGCGAAATTTGACCAGATTCAAAGCATATATAACCTTGAACGTACTTGTGTATTCATTGAGTACTACTAGCTCCATTGATGAAGGAAATGGACTTTTAAATAATAAGACTGTAACTAACTATACTACAACTTGCAAAAGATAAATATCCATTTGTATGTATAACTAACGACTTGCCAACATAAGAGTATCTCTAACTCTAACTGAGTTGACTCTCTAAATTTTATGTCTATCTAGCCATGCATACAAAGGGTGAGACATATTATTATAGCTATACATTTTGACCAATTCATTTTGTCTTTAATTTTACTTACTTTTAATTAAGTAATAACTTATACAGCAAGCATGGTTGGAGTAAAACATAAATTTGACCAGTTTTCCACATTTTAGTATTATGTTGGAGAGTCAAAGTGGCTAGCTGCCATTAGAGATTCTCCGACCACTGATATACTGATGCCTATTTTATAGTCTAAGATTACTACTGAAATACACTTCATATAAATTACTTAACTAAAATTTGAAACAAGACAGAAAATGAGAAGATTAATCTGCTTGATCTCTCAGCTTATCTAAATTACACAAAGCAACCTTCTTCCATTTTCAGTATTTATCATAAGAACAAATGTTCCGACGCAGCGACGCAGTGTCGGCCTGACAAATTCAAAACCCCAAGCGAATCAAAATTTTGTGCTCAAGTCACTTAATTTTTTTTTACTTATAAACAAGATTATTTTTGAAAAATTATCTTTCTAGCGGTTTTGCTAGCAAAATCATCCATAAGTCTTTCATAATCAAGATTTGGAAACATATCTTTCTCAATGAATATCATGGACAATCCATTCAATCTCTTTTGTGACATACTCGAACGAAGATAAGACTTGATCAACTTTAATTTCGGAAAACTTCTTTCCACGGAAGTCACTGTAATGTATAGTTAACAGAATCCTATAAGCATTCTCCCATCACTTTCAAATAATTTAGCTTCTTTGGCTTCTCCAATGTTAATATTTTGACTCCTACGGTGAGTCCCACCACTAACATTAACCTCTTCATTATCGGTGGAAGTTGTTGATTTCATAAACCTAAGAAGTCCTCCACCTTTTGTATAATCTTTTAAAAAATCAACCTTTTTTTGATTGATTTTTCTTCCATCGGCTTCAGATCGATATTTTTTCATCCCAACTAAATGTCACTGTAATTAGGGATTTGGAAGTCAATGATAATAAGAAGAGGAAGCGTAAGTTTTTACAAAATATGGAGATTGATATCTAATATTTACATGTCTTTAATTTTATTACGCTTCTTTACATAAACAAAAATAAAAAAGAAATTATTTTGGCCCTAATTATTATTATTATTATTTGATTCTTATATCTTAAAAAAAATTGGTGTTCTTTTATAAAAATATTGTGCCCCTAATTTTTTTTTGCCTCTAGATATATTTTTTAATTTTTTTCTCACTCTTTTATAAAAAAAAATGTGCCCCTAATTTTTTTGTTTTTTTGGTGTCACATTCAAGAGCATAAGCCGCTTGGCCTCAGGCCGGCTCGGTTAAATCCGACGATGGTAATTAAACCATATAACACATAATTTGTTGTTGTATTTATATTTTAATTATTAAAAAATAACAGGATTTGGTGGAGGTAGAATGTATGAAGTGGGCAGGCAAAGGCATAAACATAAAGTATGAGATCAGAGACAACAGAAATGGCTATAAAGCAGGGGCCCTCAGGCAAGGATTGAAGCACAGCTATGTGAAGCATTGTGACTTTGTGGCCATCTTTGATGCAGATTTCCAGCCTGAGCCTGATTTCTTGATGCGTACCATTCCGTTCTTTGTTTACAATCATGATATCGGCCTTGTTCAAAGTCGTTGGAAATTCGGTAAACATAATATTTACTTTAATAGTGAAATGGAGCCTGCAGTTGACCTTAATTTGGAGCCGATTTGCTTGTCTTTCAAGTACTACATAACTGGAATTTTTTTTTACAGGTTTAGATATTCTTATACAAGTTGTTACAAGCCAGCGGACTATTTAAAGTGTCTAGTATAAACAAGTAAACAACTACACTAAATTAAAGTATGTGTTCTTCTCTTGTGTACAGTGTCGGTTAGGGAGTGTTTTATACTCTATACTCTATAGTCCTAATTTATAATTTTAATTAGAGGACAGATATACAGATTTCAGGCCAAAAAAACTGCAGATCGCTAATTGTTCCTTTTGTAATAATATTAATGCAAGTTGCATTATAAATTGACATTCTTTTGGGACTCCATTTATCGTTCTTTTACTTTTGCACTTTCTTTTAATTGATCCTTATAGATGGTGATATATATAATGTTTATATTAAAGATCTCCATGTGATTACTATCTAAATTTATATTTTTTGACCATATTGTTATAGTATCTTTGAAGACCCCAGTAGGATCCCTGAATTGATAGCCTTATTTGTTAGCAACTGAGCATTAGCATTAATATAATGTTGAGTTAACTTTTTGACATCATCTAAGTTTGCAGATATTTCATGTTTAAGTCCAGGTTTATTGAAATGTCCAACTCAAGATTACTGCTTTTATGGATTCGAGCTTTTTAAGTCTTTAGGATTAGTAATTACGTGTTTTTATGTGAACATGTTCGTCATACTCTGCATATCATACTGGGAGAAAAGTTGAGTACAAGAAACATTTAAATTGACACAAATTGTTTTCTAAAATGCAATGCAGCCAATGCAGATGAGTGCTTGATGACAAGGATGCAAGAGATGTCATTAAATTATCACTTCATTGTGGAGCAAGAAGTGGGTTCCCAAACATATGCATTTTTTTGGCTTCAATGGTAATAATAAACAAATAATGTACAATCATAATCATCAATAATAGATACAATGATAAATAGAAAACGCAATCGTGATGCAGGAACTGCTGGTGTCTGGAGAATTAAGGCACTTGATGAAGCAGGAGGATGGAAGGATATAACAACTGTTGAGGACATGGATTTGGCTGTTCGAGCTACCAAATTTGTTTTTGTCAATGACATTAAGGTACATCATATCATATAAAATTATATTCAATTTTCCGAAACAGAAGAATAACTAGACAAATGATAAATGCCAAATTAATGGATTGAGAAGGTCATAGAAATATGCATGACTAGTTACCGTGTAACTTAGGTAACAAATGAAATTCCGAGTACTTTTAAAGCCTTTCGATATCAACAACACTGATGGTCTTGTGGTCCTGCTAATCTCTTCAAGAAAATGGCTATCGAAATTGCCTCAAACAACAAGGTAAGTTCTGTTATTTAGACAGTGTATACTTGTTCGACTTTCACATATTCTTAAAAACAGAATTTATTTATTTATTTTCTTGCTATATAATTAAGAATGACATATATCACCAGCAAGTTATGTTTTAAAGAATATATAAAGTCAGAAAAGGAGTTAACCTTGAAGGTGTTCTCGATCTAATTCTTCTTCTTTTTTTTTGTTACAGAAAGTGACTTTGTGGAAGAAATTAAATGTGCTTTATAGTTTCTTCTTTGTAAGAAATTATATGTATATATATACATATACATACATACATATATATATATGTATATATATATATATAGTTTAAGGATACAATTAGGAAAATAAATCATTTAAAGACTCAAATCAAAAAAAATTATATAATTTAAGAACTCAATTACGAAAAAAATAGTTTAAGGATTTAAATTCAAAAATTATATAATTTAAGGACTAGATTATGAAAAAAATAGTTTGAGAACTTAAACTCAAAAAATCATATAGTTTAGGGATGTTTTAATTGATTTTCCCTTTTTTTTTTACTTGCTCGTACAGTTGCAGGCCTCGTGGAAATTCGGAAGAGTCGGTATTTGACGTAGGTTGAAAGATTCCAAGTTCCATATATTTTTTAATTATTGTACGATGATTTTGCAGTAAATATTGTAAGAAATTTGTGTTTCTAGCTAGCTAGTGATATACAAAAAGTTCGAACCCAAAAGAAAATTTTGAAAAAGTCCAATCCGGAAATGTGTTCCCGAATTTGGGCCAAAACAGGTCTCGAGTTTTAGGCAGAATTCGGCCCATCCTAAATAATATCCGATTAAAAAAGTTCAAAAACCTTGCATCTCTTTCTTGACTAGCCGTCCCTAATATTTTCTGAAGGATATCTATGGGTTTTTACTGGTGGAAATCCCCAATAATTTTTTACTTTTTCGCTTTTCTTGATTAATCTCTTATTTTTCTTCAACAGACTCTCAATTTTTTTGGATTTTGTTAGTCTCTTCTTGTGAGAGTTTGATTTTGTTTTGATGTTCTTCATATCCGAGATTATAGATTTGCAGAATTTTTATGGATTTAATTATCTAATAAAGGATTTTATGGGATCATATCTACAGTCGATTGCTCAAAACAGTTGGTCACGGTAAATACATATATTTATAACATCTTCAAAAAAATCGCTTGATTGCCTTTTCAAGAAAGAAGAATTCAACAGCGATATTTTTAAGCGTTTATTCAATTTTGATTGTATTTATAAATGATGTATGGCATTTCATTATTGAATTAATTCCTTTTTTTTAAAAAAATAATTTTTTTTATAAAAGTTCGAGTTTTTGAAAACAAATCAAAGAAAATACTATAATTAACAAAATCTAGAAATAATATATAAAATGATAAAAACTCTCGGATAGAAGTTTGGTTCTCAAGTAAAATAACAATTTTGAGGAAAGTTTGATCTGTCCTATCTCGATTTTTGAAAGCTCGACCGGGCAAAAACATTAAGAGATAATGACGCTTCCAACGTTTAGATGCCGATTTTAATTAAACCTAATAAAATTGATCTTTTTCAATGGATTTTATTGAATAATATGGTTTGGTAAACCCGGTTTTTAACATTTTAAGATTTTACGAAAACTGTTAACTTAATATAATATTACGAGGTTATAAGAGGTCTTGAGTTCGTGTTTTTTTTATTTCTCAATATTCTCATTTATTGATATATTGATGTTATAATAGGTGAGACGAGATCCCTTTTTTTTTTTGAAATTTTGACTAGACACAAGTCTCGTAAAGGACTCTTCAATTCATAATAAACTTTTAAACGAAAGAAATGTTGAATAATATAATGTTGGTAATTTAAGAATTTAAGAATTGAAAAGTACTCTTCAATTCATAATAAATTTTATTATAAAACCGAGGGTTAGGGTGATCGGAATTAACTCTGAACTCTTGATGAAATTATATCTCTCATTCTTGTACTACACAATACTTGTGGTAAATTCTAACTTTCAAACGTTTTGCAAACTATATACGAAAACAAAGATATCCATATATAAGACCATATGCAAAAATTAGTAAGAACTAAGGATATCACAAAAGTACTTCTTTTATATGTATGACATTTTATATATACTACTAGTAGTGTAAACAAATACCTAATAATTTATGTGACGATCCAGGTTAAATCCTGAATCTGAAAATAAGTCAAAGTCAACTAATCCAAATATAATAATTTGGATAATTTACAAGCCCAACATAGTCCCTCAAAAGATCATGTACTTAGTAATAGTACTTTTATTTATATATTGAATAAATTTTTACAATATACCCGATGTGGGACTGGAGTGTTACAATCCAACTCTTAAGATACTGTGTTGATTGTAATTAGTGCCTTCAAGAACTCATTTTCATGTTTCTCTCGAAGATGTTAAGACTAGTACGTCGTGGTAAGTTTTTTAGGGCAAACATATATTTGTGGTATTGTGGTAAGTTTCATAAGATTTTTCTAGGGTAAAAGTTAGGTTGGTATGGGAAAGAGTCCTGAAGACGGAAAGAGAAATGATGTCCCATCTAACCTTGACTAACCCGATTTGCTTTGCAGTGCCACACCTAAACTAATTAAACACACAAGAATGAAAGGTGGAGAGACAATATGATGCTTACATTACTTCTTTCTCCATTCATCTCCTTAATGCCTTTGAGCAAGACGCACCACCTCATCTTTCTCCACATATACATACAACTTCCTAGCTCCATTTAATATAGGCCCCGTTTAGGATAACTTAAATTTAAAATAAATAATTTTTTTTAATTTTTTTTATGCATATTTTCTAAAAAAAATTGATAAATATTTATTTTAGAATTTTAAAACCAAATATGATTTTCAAAATTAAAAATAAGTTACTTATTTTCAGAAAAAGTACACACATACTAACTTTTTTCAGAAATAAGTCCAGTTAAACACCACCATAATATATTGTAGATACATAGATCGCAGGAGATGGAGATCTTATTTGGCGGCAGGTAGAATGTTTGTTTATAGTGTGGTATCGTAACAAAATAATACTCAATCGTCCTAAATTAACTATCTAATTTAATTTTTCTGTGATCAAATTAACTCAATTTTGACTGAAAATTACATATGGTATATAATTGAAAAAATTTACAAAAATTATATTATTAAAAAATATATCTAATCTACTTTAAAATGTACCTTTTAGATTTTTAACATTATAAAAGAATAATTTTTAATTTTCAGTCAAAATAGAGTCAAATTGACCACAAAAAGTCAAATAAGANCAGAAATAAGTCCAGTCAAACACCACCATAATATATTGTAGATACATAGATCGCAGGAGATGGAGATCTTATTTGGCGGCAGGTAGAATGTTTGTTTATAGTGTGGTATCGTAACAAAATAATACTCANAGGTAGAATGTTTGTTTATAGTGTGGTATCGTAACAAAATAATACTCAATCGTCCTAAATTAACTATCTAATTTAATTTTTCTGTGATCAAATTAACTCAATTTTGACTGAAAATTACATATGGTATATAATTGAAAAAATTTACAAAAATTATATTATTAAAAAATATATCTAATCTACTTTAAAATGTACCTTTTAGATTTTTAACATTATAAAAGAATAATTTTTAATTTTCAGTCAAAATAGAGTCAAATTGACCACAAAAAGTCAAATAAGACCGTTAATTTGGGACGAAGGGGGTATAATATAAAATTTACTCCTTTTTTTCCAAACGAGGTAGATAAAAACTCATATTTATAATATACTATTATAAGCAAAATATAGGATAATTAGGTTTGGTATAATAATTTGATTGATTGAATTAAATAGGAACTATTTATTATATACACATAACACATATAATGATAGACATAATTTATAAATTTTATTCTTTATATATTTTTATGATTCTGTTTTTATTTAACAAATACAGGTATTTTTCATAAAATATATATTAATTTTATATAAACAGAAAGTAGATGACTAGTAAATTCTATATTGTCCACACATTTTCTATTCATTTTTTTT
>QRFB01015239.1:0-21924 GCA_008931105.1 Oenanthe javanica
TTTTCTTTTTTTTTCTTTTTTCCCTTTTTTGAAGGGATAGTTAAATTCAAATTTATTATTATAATAATATAGTAATAAATAATGAATATAGAAAAATTTATTGAAATTTATTATTTTATAATATTAATAGAAAGCGAATTAGAAAAAGTTGAACTTCATCTTAATTAATAGATTTTTTTTGTCTCATTCTTGTTACCTTATCTTTTTCCTATAAGGTATGGTTTGGTTGGGGATTTCTGAACATGTATGATTTTAAAATGAATAAAACTCATATTTAGTGTTTGTTTCAATTTTTTTTAATCTCAACCTCATAATTCAAATCCATAAGTTATGAGTTTTTGATAACTAAATGAATGCGGGTACGAGAGAATGGTATGAGTATCAATTTTATTATTATTGATAATTAACATTAATAATAATAAAAAAATATACAATCAAACATTGGTAACAATAAAAAAATATTTATATTTTTAATATAATAAATTAATTTAACTATTAATTCAATAATATTTTAAATTAAATAATTTCATTCCACAACTAAACCAATATCAATAATGAAATTTTATCATCATACTACTCTAACCCAATTTTTGATATCAAACTCATATTATCTAATGAACCAAATGACCCCTAAATTACAATTTTTTTTTGAATGGACGCCGAAATTACAATCCTTATTTCCTCCCTCCCAAATTATTAGTCACTTTTAAAGAAAAAATGTGTCCCATAATGCAATTTTATAGGTAAATTTTCAATGCAGTTTTATAGGTACTAATATTGATAATTAATATTCCCCCAGTCCCACCCAATTGTTAACATTTCGGAAAGAATGTCCGGCACACATTTTAAGTTGCATATAAAGTATAGTTCCATAACTTATTTTTAAAAAAAATTCTGAATAAAAATTTAATGTTTAAATTTTTATTCAAAAAAATAAAATAAAAAATAAGTTATAAAACTATATTTTATATGTACCTTAAAATGTGTATCGGACCTTTTTTCCGAAACGTTAATAATTGGATGGCACAGAAGTAGTATAATATAGTTATCATTCAAATTATACATCGAAACCTTCACAATCAATGTAATTAATATGAATACAAATAAAAAATAAATTTTATGTGAGAATTTTTTAATATGCGTATTTTTTCCAAAACTGAAGTGTAGAATGGGACGGGAGTAATAAATATAAATTTAAAAAGCTTAAAAATAGCATTCTTAATCATTTTTCTTTAAAAAAACAAGATTTGAGGAGAGAGAAAAAGAGGCCGAGTCGAGCTCGTCGTCTCTCTCGGTGTACGAACCCTAGTTCTCTCCTCGATTTCTGCGCAATTTGGTTCTCTCTCGGATTCAATCTCTCTTTAAGTCTTGACTTTATAAAATTAAAGTTAATTTGAGCTGATTTTATCCTCAAAATGTTCCGTAAAGAGGCCTTAGATCTCTTGAAGAAGTGATTACACATAATTAGAGGCGTACATATATAGATTGTTTGTGATTAAAATGATTAGAGATCGAGGCGGTGGATCGTCCAAGTCGGAGGTTGTTGGTGGAGCGTTAGATCGGAAGAGAATCAACGATGCGTTAGATAAGCATTTGGAGAAGGCGTCGTCGAATTCTCGAGTTTTGAATCTCAAGGAGAAGGAACGCCTTTCAATTCCGTCTACTTCAGCTACTGGTAGTAGCAAATCGCAGTACGATAATCGAGCTTCGGTTAATCTTAATGCGAAGAATAAATGCGCTGATGGTTAGTTTTTTTTATGAAAAAGAATAGATATTGGATATTATGTTAGTGTTAATTATTGTATTGTAGATGAATTAAGTTTTATCTTTTAGTTGTATCGTAAAATTGTTTGTTATTGTGGTTTAGCTTAAGAATTGAGTAGTGATGAGTGTGGCTGAATGGGACTTTACCATTTGGTGTTTCCAAGTAGTTCTTAGTTCGGACTTCGGGTTTAAATAGTGTACATAAATTTTTCGTTTGATGGATTATAACACATATTATAAATTATCAGTAATAATATTTGAACTGTTTAGTCTTTTGTAAGTCCCAGGTGTGTTTGTTCACGATAATGGATAGGATTATCTAATCTCGTCTCATGATTGATTACGAGGCATTTCCGTACCATGTCATTTTTTGTCACCTCAAAATTTTGGACTATAATTCCAATTAAGTTTTTTTAAGACAGAGGATTGAATATATTATAGGACTATATTCCTATTGAAGAATTAGTCCCTCAAAAGAACATATAGCCCTGGAGAATGCCAGGAAAATGACATTGAAGAAGATATAATTTTTTTACAAGATAGTGTATACGATATACTAACTATCTAAACAAGATGAAAATTGAAGTGTTTCTTTTAAGGTATACTGTTGTAGATAAAGAATTCTGAAACTATTATTTTGTTTGGTTGGCATGAGTGAAATTTAAGGAAATAGAATGAAATTTGAACTATATTATGGATGAATGTTCAAAATCTTCATTTCAGTCCTAACAAGTTCAACTCGAGTCAAACTCTCAATTTTGCAATTTTGAGAAAGAATGCTCCATTCTCAATCATACACATTTTCTTAACAAATCTAATCATAGAAAGCTTGCACTCATTTTTTTTCAACCCTTCCCTCCTAACTCCTTTGTTTCCTTTTAATTTCATTCAGTCCATTCCATTCTATTCTCCCTAATCAAATACAACATAAAGATCTCACATTATTATTAATAAAATCATAATAAAGGATATTTTACAATCTCCCTAAATATAGAGTTAAGTACGCTGAAATTCTAGACCTAAATGGAAAATGAGAATGCTAAACTAAATTAATTTTTTTTTAGTTAGCTTATAAACTAATAAAGTAATAAGTAGTATCCATTCTATACTAAATCTCGAGGCGAGAGTTGGATTTGGGGTGACAACGATAGGGGATATGCCCTTCCCACTAGATTATCCTATCACGCTCGGTAAATTAATAATTAGAATAAGATAAAAAGGAAATAAATCCTATATCCCAAGTATAATTCCAAAAGATAAAAGAATTCCTAAACCTAAGACTTGAAATCCTTTTGCTTTTGCAATGGAGTAAAACTGTAAAAGATTGGTATGGTTACGGTATTACTTATTAATGGTGTCTGCGAGGTTGCTCAGGCACTGCATTGATAAGTATAAAATATTGGGAAATTTACTGCAAAATCCATAAAGATTAAATTAGTATAAGGTGAAATTGGTATGTACTATATCGTGAACTTTTAGGAAAACCCCTGTCATTTCCAGCATAAGATGAAATCTAGCTTCTAGCTATGCATTCTTAGCGCACTAAAAATGTCTTTAATGGTAATGCCATGTGACCCGATAGCTATTTATTACTTGTAGGTATTTTACTTTTATACAGATAAATATATTTATATTAAGAGTAAGACTCTAGTGAGAGCACTAGAAATTTAAGATTTACATTAATTTATATTTTATGTAAGCTTAAATAAAAAAAATTAAATAATTAAACAAGGCAGTTATTAAGTACATTTGTGTGGTGCTCGGGAAGTTCTCTGGAAAATCTGGATCTTATTTGAACCAAAGCCTTAATTTTAGTGTTAGATGTCATTCGGTAATTTGAAGCTAAATATACTATGTTTTTTTTATACAAATTTATAATATCCACCAGTATATAAGTATAAGCACATGACGCATTGCTCTTATCAATCTGTTAACGTAGACTAATTTATTAAGATAATATCAAAATAGTTCTTATGTCTTGATGTATATCATGCATCCATCTATTACACATTTAGCTATCGCTTAAATCTAGCTTTTTATTCTTGACCTTTTTAATATTGCAGAGGAATCTGAATCCGATAGTGAAGAGTCTGATGTCAGTGGGTCTGACGGGGAGGACACATCTTGGATTTCATGGTTTTGTAATTTGAGAGGAAATGAATTTTTCTGTGAAGTTGACGATGATTATATTCAAGATGACTTCAATCTTTGTGGTTTAAGCAGTCAAGTTCCATACTATGATTATGCACTTGATCTGATATTGGATGTCGAGTCTTCTCATGGTATTTTCTTTCTTCTTGTTTTTTTTGTATAGTACCACGAGGCTTGCGTTTATGATATTATTATATAGATTATTGGCCTGCGGTTACTTTTCATAGAGTTGTATCTAGTTTATAACATGAAATTTAACAATGGGGAATCGGAGTTTATCTTGTTGTATCTGTGTATAAAATGTCAATAATTCTGTATAATTGCATTTACTTTTTGTATAGGGTTATCATCCACTGTGCTATATTTTGTGCATCTCTCTATTTCTATTTACCTATGCATTTTTTGTGTGTGTGTCTGCGTGGCTTATAATTAATTTGTTCCCTGTTTACCTATCTCATTGACAATGAATTTTTAATGCATTCTTGATCAATAGGAGATATGTTCACTGAAGAACAGAACGAATTGATTGAATCCGCGGCAGAGATGTTATATGGTCTGATACATGTCCGATATATACTGACCAGCAAAGGAATGGCTGCAATGGTGAGAGTATAAGATAGTTTATCTTATCTTTTTTGTTGTTGTTTATGTATGTTTTAAATGTATATCATTTTTTCCTATAATTGTTCCTTCAAAATTCCAGTTAGAGAAGTACAAAAACTATGACTTCGGGAGGTGCCCAAGAGTTTACTGCTGCGGACAACCCTGCCTTCCAGTTGGTCAATCAGACATTCCCCGTTCAAGTACTGTAAAGATATACTGTCCTAAATGTGAAGATATCTACTACCCTCGATCCAAGTACCAAGGCAGTATCCTTTGCACTATCTTTATCACTCTAACTGAGGTTAAACTTCCTATGGGTTCATACAACATGCCCAATATGTGTTTTTACTATTTTGCAAATTTTTAAAATCCAAAATTTATACGCGTTATTGAAATTGAAACATAGCATTATTTTGGCTTTTAAATTAGTTATATTGGCTTTCTTAGGATTTCGCAAGTATGCTAAGACCATCTACAATGCATAACTTATAACACCAAAATAGTGTAAAGATTTGGTGTAAAAATTATACTATTCATGGAATCAATTTCAACCATGTTACACTATATATTCTTCCAACTTTTTGAAATTTAGTTGTTTTGTTTGTATATAAAAGGAAATAAATGGGATATAGAAGGAATAGATTTGTTTTGTTAACAAATATGAGGGTATATTAGGCATTTTGAAAGATAATTCTAGCTTCAAGTTCGAGTTTCAGTTACTTTATTTGTATATGCTCAAGCTGGTATTTCGTCGTGTGATGTCATGCCGCTGTGTTTTATTATTAAGAGATTGACCAAGATGATATTACCATTTTTCCAAAAGAGGAATATTGTTTACAAATATTGTTGCGTCAACCTATGCATATGGTCTTTCATCCTTTCTAATCGTTTAATTGATGTTTTGTTACCATGGTCCATTTTACAATGTCACTTTGGTGCTGTCTTTGATGTAGCATGCTCTAGTGTGCATGATTAAGAGTTCAATATTTCATTTCTGCACCTTGCCTTTTGTAATATGTATTCTTATTGTCCCGAAAGGTTGTGTTGAACTCGTTATTATATTATTATGATATCCTTGACATTTTTCAAGATATTGATGGGGCATACTTTGGAACCACGTTTCCTCATCTGTTTCTGATGACCTACGGGCACCTCAAGCCACAAAAAGCAAATCAGAACTATGTCCAAAGAGTGTTTGGTTTCAAGCTACACAAGCCATGACAATTTATGGGCAGCATTATTTTTAGACTGGAGAGCAGTTCTCATCTTGTTTGTGTGATGTAGAAGTGGTCTTAACTAGGCAGGCGGTATTGTGGTTCTTGCAATATAAAAATGTATTTATTGATGCAGTTCTGGCCTCAGTTAGCAAAACCTGTTACCAAATATTATGAACTAGTGAGCAGTTGTACGCTAATTCTGGTTATCCAGTGAGTACGAAGTTACTTTAAGTATCTTTCCTTCTCATTACCAAATCAGTTTTCATTATTCGCAATTTTAATGGAGAAATTTTGTAATGTGTTTCAGTCTAAAGACAGGGATCTAATGATCCATTGGATGCTGTACGGCCAAAAGCTGCATGAACATTTGATACTTGCAGAAATCTGTAATTACTTGTTTTTATTTTGTCCTCAACGAATGGCTACTGAATTTTGACTGAAAATTATTTGTTTCTGATGTTTTCGTTTGAGGATTTGTTATATACTCATAGATACTTGGGACCGGTTATATAGCCACAGTTAGATATAGTATCTTAAAAAACTAACCCATCTATTACCATTGGAATTTTAAATCAATGGCTCATATTAAAAAAAAGGTAGGCGTATAGCTATATAATATGGCGTATATGTTATACGCCATATGATACAGTGTAAGCTAAAAATAATTTATTTCCTAAAACACCCTTAAAGAGCACGTATAAAACGTGATAGTTTACGCTGTATTATATAGCGTAAACATTTTTGTTGCCAAAAAACCATTTTTTAGCACACGTTTGGTTGAAAATAAGTTAAAACCTAAATTTATATTTTTATCACAACCATAAGCAACCACAATCACACGATCATCTCAAGCACACGATCACAAGCAAAACCGAATCATCTACACAATCAAGTGAGTATCTTTTTCGTATATATAGTTGTGGATTGTAGTTGTATATGTAGTTGTAGATTATACGTATATGTGCGTATAAAGTTAATTTTTTTAGTTATGGATTGTAGTTGAATATGTAGTTTTGATTGTTGTTATGGATTGTAGTTGTATATATGTTCGTATGTTTTAGTTATAGATTGTATGTATATGTGTGTATATAAAGTTAATTTTTTTAATTGGCTTGAATTATTTTGGGATTATTGTTATGAATGTTGGGATATATTGTCGAATTTTATGAAATTTTGAGATTTTGGATATAATTGTTGAAGTAATAATTATTGTGAATTTTGGGATTTTTGAGAATTATTGTTGAATTATTGTAAATTGTGGGATTTTGGATATAATCATCGAATTTGGATATAATTTTCGAAGTAATAATTATTGTGAATTTTGGGAATTTTGAGAGTTATTGTCAAATTATTGTAAATTTTGGATATAATCGTCGAACTAATGTAAACTAATGTAAATTTTAGGAATTTGCAGTTATGTCGGAGAATATGGGTGGCCCTATAGATCATTCGGTGCTCCATGATCAACAAAATCATAGAAGCATGTTGATATGGTTTGGAGATCATACTCGGGAGAAATTATAAATTCGGCAAAACACTTATAAATTAGGGAAATGGACTTTTACCAATTTGCAATCGGAATTCATATGACAATGGGGTTTCAGGGTATTTTTAAATCCGAATTCAGTGATGCAAAATGATATCTCATTGGTTAGTGCATTGGTAGAGCGATGGAGGCCGGATACAAACACTTTTCATTTTACTTTCGGGGAGATGACTATTACCCTTGAAGATGTTTATATGTTACTAGGGCTTCCGGTTGTTGGTGAAGCAGTGACCTTTGCTGATATAGATGTGAAGAATACATGGATTTATAATTGGCCTGATCCGTGACTCACGTATGATGAAAGACTAGCGGTTTTTGATAGAGGCTGTGAGGTTGAATTTTTTTAGGGAAAGATATGGCAGGTGCAATTCGGATGCGGATCCAGAAATGCAGTTGATATATGCACAAGCCTATATATTATATCTATGTGGGGTGATTTTGTTTCCGACAAAATCGAATAATGTGGTTCACCAGAAGTTTATTCCACTCATATATTATCCTGAAAAGATCTTCGGTTATACTTGGGGGTTCAACCGTCCTTTCTTATTTATATCTTCAGTTGGGTGAAGCAAGCAATAAGGATTGTAGATCTATTAGTGGTTGTACAACTTTGTTGATGCTATGGGCACATGAGAGGTTACTTCCCGGGAAAACAAAGCTTGCTCTCACTGAAGACAAGACATGGTCTCGGGCATTAGCATGGGCCGTTGATCCTGTTGGAAGGGGGAAGTCAAAGTGGATCAATGTGCATCATAACATCGATTCTTATCGAGGCATGTTTGACAACTTCGACGAAGCATGGATTAAATGGAGGCCTTACTCCAATTTTTATCGTCGCCAAGACTATGATTTTGAGAGGGCTCGGATTGCTTCAACGGATCATGTGCCTCTTATCTATTTTGAAGTTATTGAATATCAACTTCCCGAGAGAGTTACGAGGCAATTACATTTGCCTCTAATCATTCCACCCTCCCCACCCACCCACCCACCCACCCAAGGACATGTACCAACTTCGGCTGAGTATTGGAAATTCCGCTTTCATGAAAATGTCGGTTGTTCAATTCACAACTTATGTGCAGAGATGGAATGATTTGGTGCATCATGGTATTGGTGTGATGCATCAACATCCCTTTAGTAATTCCATTGAAGAATATATGGACTGGTACTTAAGGATCACGAGATTGAAAATTGTCTCGCCAACAAAGCCTACAAAGGATCCAAAGTAATTCCAACAAGTGAGAGACAAGTTTGACAATCCGAAAGGATTGGATTTGGTATGTTTCTTCTTTATTTGTAGAGTACAATTTTTAATTTTATGCTTGCATTTTACATGATTTGGTTTGACATGATTTAGTATGCTTGTATTTATAGATTATGACCGCGACAAATGGTTTTAGTAGTTTATGTTTATATGATATGCCTCTTCATGATGAGATTTTTCCAAATTTTGTGGTGAAATTTGATGATTTCATGCTTGACACCTTTGGACCGGGATACGAGAGACACCATTTCAAGAGTCACTTGCCTAGAAGAAAAGCAAGAAGAGGTGATGAGCAAACAACTCAAGAGAGCTCGAAGGATTATATGGAAAAATATGCCGCTTATGAGCAATCTCAAACTCAAGAGTTTGTCCCACGTAAAAGTCAACATTATTAAGTTTGGTTCTAGTGTTCCCGAATTTAATGTGGAGGTATAAATTTTTATTTTATTTTTTGCGTATTCAATTTATTTGTGAGATACTGACTTTATATTTTATGATTTTTAGGATGTATTAACGGATCCAAGATCCAATTTTGATCAAGGATCAATTTTTAAACCGCTAAAGCAAAACAAAATCCAATGGTTGCAGGATCATTGGTGGGAATGTAAAAATGTGAAATTTTGTAGGGGTGTAGACAAACAAGCAATCTTGACATTGAAGCCGGGGGAATGGTTGGAGGATACAAATTTTGATGTGTATTGCTTGTTGTTAGAAGAATGAGAGCAATCTCTATTTGGCAATGAGGATTGTGGCACGGTCAAGTACTACTATATGAATCCTTGGTTTTTCCAAATCATGCAAGAAATATATTGCGAAGATGGGGATATGAAGAAAAAGAATCCCATGAAAAGGAGTATCAAGGATTGGAAAAACATAAAATCTGATTTCGAAGCTTATGGGACTAAAAAGGACAAGGGACTACATTATAATGTCGGTGGTGACGAACCGACATTGGATTCTATTTGTATGGTCGGTAAAAACTTGGCGAGTAACATGTTTTGATCCGCTACTAGATGACACTCCATTCATTACGCTTCGCGATATGT
This sequence comes from Oenanthe javanica, assembly GCA_008931105.1. Lineage (NCBI taxonomy): Eukaryota > Viridiplantae > Streptophyta > Magnoliopsida > Apiales > Apiaceae > Oenanthe > Oenanthe javanica. The sequence goes on from QRFB01015239.1 coordinate 9,589, forward strand.
ACAAGAAAGATTTCTACATTGTGGTAAATTATAGTTTAAATTTGTTCCGTTCCAACTTCTTTATGATCATTATCTTTACACTCTACTTTTATGTTTTTTTATAGGAAAATTTGGTTCCAATTATGCTTCATACTTTGGATGAGGAAAAGTTTCCCGAGGTCGCATATCTGAAAGTTGAATTAGTGAAGGATCGGCCTCGACAAAATAATGGTCATGATTGCGGCATTTTTGTATGCAAGTACATTGATTTGCATTTTTCAATGTCTAACCGATGGTTGGGGTTGCATGGAATGGAATGATGAAATGATCAATCACTTCCGGTTTCATATTGGTTGGGAGATCAAGAAAGGAGTTGTTCGTCATATGATTGATGGTGCTTATGAGGCTAGAATAGCCGGATTGTAATGGATTTTTGATGTTTTTCTGATGTTTTTGGATTGGTTTGGTTTTCTTTAAATGCTCTTGAGGATTTGATCTTATTTTTATGTTTAATGTTATGGATTTGGTTATTATTATTGATTTGATGATTTTATTCTTATTATGTTTAAAAAGAATGAAAAAGATTATAAAAAAAGCTCTGGTGTTACGTTGTATTATACAGCGTAAGTACGCTGTATAATACAGCGTAAGTAACTTGAAGAAAAAAAAAACTAAGGTAAGTGTTTTAAATTTCTGGTCTTACGCTATATAATACAATGTAAGTAACCAACCAAAAAAAAACTAAGGGTAATGACTTGTGCTGTATAATACAGCGTAAGTAACCAACCGAAAAAAAACTAAGTGAAATTTTTGAAATCTCTGGTTTTACGTTGTATAATACAGCATAAGTAACCAACCAAAAAAAATCAAGGCAAAGATCTTTTTTATTCCAAATGCTAAATGCCAAAATACCAAAATCAAAGTACAATCAAAGTGTACCAAAATCAAAATCAAAGTACAATCAAAGTGTACATTTTTTATAACTTTTACTCAAATATAATGATCAAACAAAATTTGATCAAACTACATCAAAATCATAAGGTTACCAAAATCAAAATAAAAAATTCATTAAAAAAATAAGATAAAACTACAAAATGTGATAATCAAACAAAATTATAAAATTCATTAAAAAAACAAGATCAACTACCCATTGTTAATTTAATTGGACAATTTCTAGCATCATGCTTGGCATCAATTGTACCACAATAACTACATTTTCTTGGTTTTTTGAATTTAGACATTTCTATACCACTTTTTGCTCTTTCCTCGGGGCGACCTTTGGTTTGAGACATCATAGGGTTCTTCAAATTGTCAAAATTCTCATTCTTATCAAAATCTTGACCACCTCCTTGATCATCCCCTTGTTCTTGATTCTTCAAAGGAACCTCATTCGGAAAATTTTCAACATAATTCATTTCTTTTTCAATCAAACTCATGACATAGTTGAATCTTGCAATTGAACAACTCACATGAGCCGCTAAATCTTGAAAGGTTTTACATAAAGTGTTATATCGGGCGGGTTGTGATCGAATATAATTGACAATGGTAGGATTTTTATACGATATAGACCGCGCAACTTTATTTTTTTCAATTGTCCATCTTAGGTTGATTAAATTTGAAGGAATTTTCGTCCATTGCATTCTATTCAAATATCAAATAATGTGACGGTAAATTATTCCGGAATTTTCAAATTTTCAACAAACACAAGTTATCGTGTCATCCTCGGTCACAACCATAATATAAACTTTTCTACATCTGGACGCCACCGTGGTTTTATATGCTTCATACACCTTATAGATCATAGTTCGCTCGGTCGTTTTCTCAATCACAACATAGGCTCCGCTTTGTTTAATCTCGTGTTGAAAACGTCTAAATAATTCCTCTGTGTAAATAGATGCAGCATGATTCTCCAATGAAGAGGATGTTATTCTTGGCATTTCCTTGTACTTTATCTCAAAGTATGTTTCTTTCTCACGTAGATATTGTTTTTCCAACGCTTTTTGTGAATTCTCTATAAACTCTTTTAAACCGGTGCTCGCATTTATATATTCATCAAAAAAAGCATCCATCGACTCACTTCTTGAGGTAGTGGTCATCCCGCCAGTATAATGAAGTTTAGTGTACACACGAACCCATTTATGTCGAACGGAATACATATCTTGCAACAAATAATGATCAACCAAGTTATATTTTTCAATCAAATTATTTCACCTATCTTCAAATTGTTCAACCATTAATGACTTGTAAATACACAAGTTAAAATCTTCTTTAAAGTGTGGATCATTTCCGTATAAATTTGACAATTTTCCTCCAAATTTAGTACTTATATGCCAAGTACAATAAAAATGGTTTGTGTTTGGCAAAACTTCGGCAATTGCATTTCCAATAGCAACGTCTTGATTGGTGATAATTGAGATTGGAGGCTTGTTCCCTATAGCTTCCAACCAATTCTTAAAAACCCATATATACGAACATTCTTTCTCATCCCTTATTGATACAAATCCAAACAATATGGATTGGTAGTGGTGGTTTACCCCTGTAATTGGTACAAATGGCATACAATACCTATTGTACGGTACATGGAGTCAAACACTACCACATTCCCAAAAATTGTATATGCATTTAATGATCTCGGGTCTACCCACAACATAGCACGCACCCGATTTTCATCATCAACATCAACTCAATAGAAAAATTCTCCTAAACTATTACATTTCAATTCTCTAAGTAATGTCAAACCTTTTAGATCATCACTTGAATCAAACACATAATGTCTAATATTACGCAAAACATTTCGAATGTCTTGACTAGTAAATCCAATATTCTCTAAGCCTCTCATTAACTCACCTAATACATTCAAAGTTTTTGAAGGCCCAATACTCGACTTATTTAAAGTAACAATCAATTGTCGAATGATGGGTGTTATATTTCTTGGTCTTTGCATGAATTGTACTTTACTAGGGGAAACCATTGAATGATTGTGCTTTAAAATAACCAATGTCACTTCTCACTTCTTTAACTTCTCTTTATGAACAACATACATATGAGCCTTACAACTCGTTCTATCAAGAGTATATATATTTCTCTTTCTTTTTCGGACATCACCTTCATCTAAAGACTTTAAGCCTAATCTGCCGCCCTTTCGTTATATGTACAAACGTGAACAATTTTTTTATTTTTTAAGCGTCTATGTGTAGTTTTAATTATTACCTCAAAACCAATATGTCTACCATAATCTCTATAAAACATCTCCGCTTCATCTAAACTATCAAACAATTGACCAACACAAGGGCAAATATCATTCAAACCATCCAAAGAAAAATCATCATTATCTTCTGCATTTTTTGTGTTTGTGGGTAAATTTTCTGACTTTGTGCAATTTTGTGTGTGTGGTGTATCATCATTATCATCAACATCATAAAAATCATCACCATCATCAATATCATCATCGTTATCATCATTAATATCATTATTATCATCAATAATCTCTATAATAGGACTAGGTTTTTATCTTATTCATTAACATCATCATCAATCTCAAGTTTAAACTTATTAAGAGACTTCTTAGGAGACTTTAATTTTGAAAAAATGAAATAAGCCATAAAATAAAGAGGGAGTTCCAATAAAGAGAGTTAACCTTAACAAGTTCAAACTTTTAAATCTTCTTCTCCCANGAGACTTTAATTTTGAAAAAATGAAATAAACCATAAAATAAAGAGGGAGTTCCAATAAAGAGAGTTAACCTTAACAAGTTCAAACTTTTAAATCTTCTTCTCCCAATCTCAAACTTTTAAATCTTGAACTATATGAATATTCTTCTCCCAAGTTTAAACTTTTAAATCTTGAATCAAATGAAATCTTCTTCTCCCAAGCTCAAACTGCAAGATTATAAAAAAGTGGGAGGTGATAGAGAAGTGGTGAAATATCACACAAAATAGTATAGCTTACTTGTAACATCCCACATCGAATAGATAAAGTGTATTTGAGCATTTTATAAGGACAAGTAAATAACTAATGTATACCTAAAATTGCTAGCTTTTTATGGGCTGACCTGTGGTGGGTTGTTGGGCCTGGTATGCATTCAGTTATGGGTTTGGGTTGTTATAAATTGTATCAGAGCCTTGCCCGACTTGGGTTGTTATAAATGGTATGCATTCAGTTATGGGCTTGGGTTGTTATATTACTACTCAGCTGGAAAGTATAAGTGAAGCGCAGTCACCTACAAGATATAATATAGCGTAAGTTTTAGAGAGGCCATTCTAGATTTTTTTTTTTAAGTTTACGCTATATAATAAGCGTATACGCTGTATTATATAGCGTAAACTTTAAAAAANTGTATCAGAGCCTTGCCCGACTTGGGTTGTTATAAATGGTATGCATTCAGTTATGGGCTTGGGTTGTTATATTACTACTCAGCTGGAAAGTATAAGTGAGGCGCAGTCACCTACAAGATATAATATAGCGTAAGTTTTAGAGAGGCCATTCTAGATTATTATTTTTTAAGTTTACGCTATATAATAAGCGTATACGCTGTATTATATAGCGTAAACTTTAAAAAAAATATCCTAGCCGTCCATTTGATAAATCAATGGTAAAAAATGATGCTAGCTAGAATTTAACTTTTATCCAACTATGGTTGATGAACAGTTTTCATACTTATATCCGTTGCTTAAATTCTAATCTAAGGGTTTTGGTTCTATTTTCCGTTACAGTTCCTACTTTTTGTTCTCCGTTNATGATGCTGGCTAGAATTTAACTTTTATCCAACTATGGTTGATGAACAGTTTTCATACTTATATGTCCGTTGCATAAATTCTAATCTAAGGGTTTTGGTTCTATTTTCCGTTACAGTTCCTACTTTTTGTTCTCCGTTCTCCGGTTAATACTTTTCGTTTGAATTAACTAGTTACCCACATCTTTCTCAGTTTGACACAAGAGACTTGTCCATAATTTTATTTTTAAAGTATGCATAGGAAACAGAGAATAATATCTTAATAAAGAGGCTCATGCTAGAATCTGGAAAACTTCACTTTGAGGCATCCTGCAGTCTTCAATAGCACTCTAGAATCAGATTCGTATTTCTTTACTTTTGGATAAAGTTGAGGTGCTCTTTCGCATACAAATAATCACATCAGACATATACTGTACGTTAGAAGCCTAGTTACAATTTGATTACAGATATCTATGTTCTACTTAGTTGGAATACGAACTCTAATGCCATGAGCTCACATCAGAGAACGAAGCACAAACTGAAGCCACAAAATGTGTGCTTCCACCTCAAGAACAAACATCTACGTCATAATCATATTCTCAATAATGATTCTCACATATGCCAATTTAACTTTCCGCGATCACCCTCTCACCCTCAAAAGTGTCTCTTTGGCACACTATGTTCTGGTTCAAACTACCAGCTTTATTATTGTTGGTAATGCAGATTTTTCGCCCATATTACATGTGCTGCAACTGCATTACTGGTACGCTACTGTTTTTCCTATGCATTCTTGTCTTCTCATTTATCGCATTGATTTCATGTCATAGATCTTTCTTGCTAACAGTTGCATTGTTTTTGTTGTCTTTGTGTTTTGATTTAGGTACGGTAAAAAGTCGAGCCAATTTTCATGTTGGATTAGTCACGGCTAGTTCGTGAAGATGATTTTTAATCTAGAGATGTAGAAGGTGAAAACCGCATCACAGTCCTTGGCAGCAAAACCAAATCGATCAGTAGCTGGGTCGGGTGGCCAAAAGACTGACTGCAGATCCTAGAATTTTGTGTCGATAATGTATTTCAATTTACCAAAGACCTCAATATACTCTTAAGCAGCACAAGAAAACTTCATACAAGAGCTATCAGAAGCCATCCGTATTCTCTAAGGTTAACCCATGAAATGCATTATCCTTTTTATTTTTTGTTTTCAACACATGCGATTAATTTATGTGAATTTCTAAAGTACATGAATTTCGGCCATTTGATAAAAGAGTTTATTACCTTCAGATCAAATTAAACCAAATCTTTGTGAGTAAATATATCTTTACTCACATGGTAGACACTTGCAAAGGACAAGGTGTACAAAAACATCATGTATAATAAAATTACTTGCATAGATTTTATAAGTAGCAATACTGTTTTAAAGTAGACCACGAGGGTAGAAGAAAGGCAAACCAACTGTACAAAATGTTGTCGGATTTTTTTAAATTTAAATAAAATTGGGCCGGACTTTTCTCCAAATATAAAACCTGCAGGTTGGGCCAAATTAGACTGCCCGGGTTATTATCCTGACTTATAAATTTATGTATTAAAAAAATTATTATTAATATTATATATTTTCAATATCTCAGAAATATTTCCCCTTGTATAGACATGTGAATATAATATACTTTAAGTTTAAAAATTTTATGCAATGTTTCGAGTTCAAAATTTTAAAATTTCGTAGTCCGAATAATATTCCTATATCACGAGAAAATGTTTTGGTCTTATTCCACTTAAAAAATAAGGTAGTAGTCGCCAGTCGCAACCCGATGTATATATAAAATATAAAGTAGGTAGCTGTGGGCTGTGAGCAGGCCCTAATTTCGAGGTCAGATTTGTTTTTCACTGACACTTACTCACGTGTTTGAAGGAGTGACTGATTAAATTGGATCTGTATCTCCTTGTTTAGAGCATACTCCAAATAGTATGGCCCACATTTATAGTGGGGACAAATAGACTAGGTCTGTATAAACCGTTAGCTCTGCCTATATTTGGGCCTCAAAAACTTATTGTACTCGTATCTCTGTAACCTGAGATCTACAAATGCACAGTTTTTCAAAAATATGCTCTCATCACATTCACTCCATTTTGCTACAAAAATTTGTGAATCTTCCAAAGAGAAAGAGATACAAGTTGGATTTATTTTTCAATCTTTATCATTTCAGGAGTCATGATCAACCTCCCACCCTCAGTTTGTTTCTTTCGAAATCATTCTTGAATCTTCAAATTATTGGTTTTGTTATGATGCCTCATGTAGAGAAAGAGACCATAGCTTTGATCTAGGTAAGTTATTTATTTAATTTCTTTGGCACGGGTTTAATTACTATTTACTAGCATTGTATTGATTGGCCGTCTTATGTTCTTTATAATTCAGATGTGATTGAAGCGAGTTTGATGACCGGATCTAGCTGGTTCGTTCGGAAAGACTTGAGATTCAACTACCTTTTCATCGGAGAATTGGTGTGCTGGAATATTATAGTTCGATGAAACAATGGCGCTGCTGTNCACGAGGGTAGAAGAAAGGCAAACCAACTGTACAAAATGTTGTCGGATTTTTTTAAATTTAAATAAAATTGGGCCGGACTTTTCTCCAAATATAAAACCTGCAGGTTGGGCCAAATTAGACTGCCCGGGTTATTATCCTGACTTATAAATTTATGTATTAAAAAAATTATTATTAATATTATATATTTTCAATATCTCAGAAATATTTCCCCTTGTATAGACATGTGAATATAATATACTTTAAGTTTAAAAATTTTATGCAATGTTTCGAGTTCAAAATTTTAAAATTTCGTAGTCCGAANGTTATCTTTGTTTGAGATGAAATAATCACGTTCAGGTCACACATCTCTTCGTAAAAAATCTTGTGTTATCTTTATTTGAGATGACNCCCGGGTTATTATCCTGACTTATAAATTTATGTATTAAAAAAATTATTATTAATATTATATATTTTCAATATCTCAGAAATATTTCCCCTTGTATAGACATGTGAATATAATATACTTTAAGTTTAAAAATTTTATGCAATGTTTCGAGTTCAAAATTTTAAAATTTCGTAGTCCGAATAATATTCCTATATCACGAGAAAATGTTTTGGTCTTATTCCACTTAAAAAATAAGGTAGTAGTCGCCAGTCGCAACTCGCAACCCGATGTATATNAAGAGATGACTTCAAAACTTTTTTTTTTGCCAACTCTTTAGAAGTTACCATAAGTTACATTTATTTGTTTGAAATGACGTAATTGTCTTCACGGCCACAAGTGTTTTACAACGGTGATGGTTTAAAGGCTACCCTTAAATCTGAAATTGGAACTCCAACTCAACATCTTCAAAACAAACTCTTCAAGTCTCCCAAAGAGACTGACCCTATCTTTCAAACTCTATTCTACCAACTCTTCGTAAGCTACCTAAAGTTATCTTGAGAAAATGATACTGGAATCTCTTAGCTGAAGCTACCATGGGCATCACTAGGCAAAACTGTATATCAATTTATTTATTTTGCAACAAGAATATTGAGTTTTTGTATTCTGCTGGTTCCTCAGTATCTAATGTAATTGATGCCAAAAAAATAAATGTGGCTTTTACATGAGCCGATGAGCTACAAATCTAGAGCATGATCACACGATCCACATATGTAGTTTCAGGAATAAACAACCTTACACTAATGGGCCTTTTCGTGCAAATGACTTGTAGACAAAATTGGTCCAATATATATAAGCCCATCGGTCGTTGAGCTTGTATGGCCATTTTCGTTTATCACCATGTAAAAACTTAGATATCGGAGTGAACAAAAATATTTTGTACTTCCGATTAGTATTTCCTAAATATATCAAGTATCAAGTAGAACTAACGATGATTATTATGGTAATAAATAATTATAATATAATATTTTTTAATATTGACAGGTTAAAAATTTATTATGTTACAACTTATACCATTTTTTATACTGACGGATTAAATTTTCTAACTACTCCACTTCCTATTGTGGCAATGACAGTGTTAACACATGTTTAATTGTGAAATACAATTATTTAATTTTCTATTTTAAGGGGATAAAATTGTATATAGAAAAGAGTTAACATCATTATTGACATTATTGTAGACAAAATAATTTATTAATTTGAGTTGCGTGTCTGTTTGAATATTCACCAGGTCAATTCTACTACTTGCGGCCAAAGTAATGACATTCGGTCTTTATCTATACTTGGATATAACATTAGAATAATATATTTGTGTAACATCATAAAAATAAAAAATTGCTAATATAAATCTATTAAAACAAGTAAACAAATTTGATAGCTAGTGAGATATTTTCAAGTATTTTCTATTTTATAATTAATTTGAAACTTTTTATATATAGAAAATTTAGCTTGTATGCAAAATGCTTAACGGATTTTAAGTTCTAGGGAACTACTGCTACTACTCGTACAACTTTAGTTTTTTCTTGGTGTTGACTACTACGTATAATTTTAGTTCGGTACATAACTATAATTAATTCGATTATTGTTGTTTAATTACATGACCACAATAACACTAAATAATATTGAATTTAATGGACATATGCTACATACGGCTATGTATTTAATTGTTGACCATTACTCAAATGACCTCTTATATAGTCATAGACCGATTCGTGATAACTTGTAGGCAAAGTTGCAAATGATTATTTCGACATTTGAATGGTGTCCATTTTTTTCTAGTCTTAAAGAAAAACCAACTTACTTTACTTTTTTTGTCTTATGTCAATAAACTACATCTAAGTTAAAATTTTCAAATCCCTAACTGAACTCAATTCATCTAAAAATAAATTAAATTAAATGTATTCAAAAGTTAATCGAGTCAAATTGAAAAATTAAATTTATTCACAAACTCACGCATTCAACAATTATTAAAAGTAAATATATAAAAATACTTATATTTATTTTACAAATAATAAAATAAATTTTAATAAATGTTCATTTCAAATCATAAATAAATTTGAATTGTTTTTTTAAGTGCAAATAAAATTGTAATTAAATTCGAATTCGACATATACTAAATTGTGAGAATTTATAATCAATTTGATTACAGCTCTATCAAATAGGTGTTAAAAATTTATTTGGCATTAAGAAAACAATAAATAAAAATATAATTTACATTTTAATTTTAGTGAAGACAAGTGGGCAAACACTATAATTAGAACTTGCACATCCATTCATCATGAATTTGAACACAAAATGCTACTACTACATAAAAAACTCATGATATACATACACAAACAAGGGACAAACAAAAACACAAAAATCTCATCCCATATTTCCAAACCTATACATACAAACACAAACACACTTGTATTTTCTATTTTTAAAATAAAATTGACCCTCTCTCTCTCTTAAAAAAACCATCAGCTCTACGATTTCTCCGCTCTCGTTTTCAATTTCTAGCATCACACTATTATCCCGCAAAAAAAAACACAAATTTTCATCGAAATCTTCTCTTCAAGCAATTCAGCATATATCTCGATAGATACACATATAGATAGATAGGTACTTGCATACATATATAAGTTAAAGCAAATAAGGGGGGGCCAAGTTGAGGATATACATACAGATTGGTGTATGTAATGCATCAGAAGAAATCAGAAGTTCAGATCGGAAAAGAAAGCAGTGGCATCTCTTCCGATTTCAACCCAACACCACCCCTTGTTTTCCCTTCTACTGTTCATCAAAAACACCCCCAACAATCTCATAATTTCCATTTGAGTCCCCATTTTGATAATATTAGTAGTAATAATAATAATAATAATAATCTTGCTTCTTGTTTGATCACTAACCCTCGTAGTTATCAAATTAACACTCAACAGGGGGGTTCAATTCAAGATGATTCAGTTACCCTTTCTCCTACTCCCAAGACTACACCTCATAAGAGGCCTATTATGTCCCAGAATTCGAGCCCGGTGTCGAAAAATGTGGCCAAGAACGCATCTTTCTTGACTTCTATTGGGAATTATCGGTTTTCCAGCTTGAAATCTGATTACCCACATAGAATCTTGAGTAATTCTGGTAAAAAGGTTGCTGCTTTTCACTTAATTCAGAGGTTGAGGGAATTGCGCCGCCTCCGTGTTCATGTTAGGTTGATTTTGTTGTTGTCATTGCCTTTTTTTTACTTTTTGGTTTCGCATCCTAGTCGCTCTTTTGTGCTTGATTTTCTTTCAGCTTTTGCATTTTCGGCTGCATTGTTGTTTTCGTTGAATCTCGCATTGCCTAGGTTGCCTTCGATTAGGTTGTTTCTTGCTAGGTCTTTTCCTATTAAGATTGGATCATCGAGGCATGTGTCAAAGTCAGCATTGCCTGTTTTTTGGTCCATTGGGTCGAGGTCTAAATTGGAAAAACAGGTGAATTCCGGGTGTTGGGTACAGGTGTATAGTAATGGGGATGTATATGAGGGGGAATTTCATAAGGGGAAATGTGCTGGGAGTGGGGTTTATTATTATTACATGAGTGGACGGTATGAGGGTGATTGGGTGGATGGGAAGTATGATGGATATGGAGTGGAAACATGGGCTAGAGGGAGTCGGTATCGTGGGCAATATAGGCAGGGATTGAGGAATGGATTTGGTGTGTATCGGTTTTATACAGGGGATGTTTATGCAGGAGAATGGGCAAATGGGCAGAGTCATGGATGTGGTGTTCATACTTGTGACGATGGTAGCCGGTATGTAGGGGAATTCAAGTGGGGCGTTAAGCATGGTCGTGGCCACTACCATTTCAGGTAATTTTCCCCATTTGTAGAGAATCTATCGGATACATCATACATGTCATAGTGTTTTCCTATAAACATTGACAAATTGATGATCTAAACCTTTTTTCTTTACAAGTAAGTTAAGTTGAAATCTATGTGCAAATTCTGGCTAAAATACCCGTGTCGTCACTCCGACATGGGTATGAGAACTTGGATACTTATTGGCCAAAAACATGTATACAGTTTGAAAAAATGGCCGAGTCCAGCACATAGACATGTGTCTAGGTTGGAAACTTCTAGCCGAGCTGAGTCCGGGTAAAGACAATATTTTTTATTTGAATTGGGAATATTATTCATTGTTTTCAATACTTTAAGCTACAATGATGATGTTTCTTATTCGTGAAGTGATTTGTTAGATATGCCCGTTTAATATTAATGGCATTTAATAAGATTGATAGAAATGATTAACAATGCATTGTCCTTCTTTTTTGATTACCAGAAGATCATGCTGTTTATGTCACCTTCAGTAATATACTAGTATTAGTGGCATATTGGCATTAGTTGGGCAGTTTTATGCTTTCTTTATGTCTTGAACTAAGGCAAGTCAGTATGTGAGATGGGATGTAATCACTTGTGTGCTATGAAATCCTAAGATTGTTAATAAGCAGTTTCAAGATCCATCCTTATTATATAAGCATGTGTTGATTCAAGCTATAAGACTATTGGCTTTACTGTTAGGATGAACTTGTTCTCTTCAAACAATAGAATGTAGACTGTTCATTCTTATTGTCACCTAGGATGCAACCTTGGGCCTTGGCCTTTAAAAGGTGGTTCTTTGGGATCTATGCGAAACTTTTTTATCAACTGCCAGCCTTCATGGCCTA